>JAAGNO010022812.1:0-33268 GCA_033439905.1 Ceryle rudis | reverse complement strand
GAACGTCCGACTAAAGAAAAAAAAAAAAAACCCCGGAAGAAAAAAAACCCCCAAGCACAAAAGATTTGCTCTCCCCCGGAAATAACTAAAAGGATGAAAATGGATAAGCATTCCCACCCCTGCTAAAAAAAAAAGTAAGGAAGAAGGGGGGGTGGGGGCGGGAGGAACAGGCCTGTGCGGTCCCCCCCGCCAGGCGGGGAGCGCCCCTGGGCCGAGGCACCGACGGACTGGGAACGGGGGCGGCTGCAGCCCGGGCACGGCCGGCCCTGCCGGGGGCGAGCCGAGCGACACGGGAGCGGACGGAGGCCCTACCGAGGGGCAGGTCTTGCCCCCTCCTTTCTGGCGTTTGCCCGTCGGTGCTTGGAGGCGGGTGGTAAACGGGTGCGGCCCGGCAGCTGGGCCGCCGCATCTCCCCGCCTGTGGCGAGGAGCTTGGTCACCAGTCACTGTAATATAAATGTTGTAAGATCTTCTAACAGATAGTCGAACTACAAGTGTCCCCTGCTTTGGTAAATTTATTACATAATCGTAGAATTGTTCCGTCCGTGTCTTGGCCTGGTGCTTGTGCGGGGGTGGGTGGGAGTGTATTTCAGTAACATTTCCATTCGATTTCAGTTCTGCCCCAAAGTAGAAGGAGAAACTTGTGAAATCTCAGGCTTTCTGGGACAGGATTTCCTAAAGCCCCCTGCACTGCTCCGGGACAAGGGGACACAACAAAGTGAAGGCTAATCCTAGAAGTTCTTCAGGACATGAAGATTCTTGGGCACATCGTTGTTAACAGCATGTGGGTTAAGTTACAGCTACCCCAGCTGTCTGCCCTGCCTCATGATCCTACCATGCACAGAGTGAGCTCTAAGTGTACTGCAGTCCCTTTCCTCTCCCCACCTTGCCAGTTGACCGACCATCCAGGAAGAGCCATTTTGTCCCATCTAATCATGGTGGTTTGGAGAAGGTGAACTGAAAAGTCATCCTTGCACTTCCTTAACCTCCAGAACGGACTAATGAACCTCTCTATACCAGAATGGCTTTTGAAGCCAAAGCACTGCTCGTACTGCTAATTGTCAAGGTTTCCTTCTAGTAGACATGTAAAATACGGGTTGTGACTTCGCTGGGTTTTTTCTTCTTCCTAAGTGGTTACATGCTCAAAATGCCCTTCCATACCAGCATAGCTATGACTGGATGTACCATCAGCTGGCTGGGTAGAAACTCAACTTTGTCAGGTAGATCTGATCAGAAAAATAAATGAGGATTGAGGTTTCTTTTAGTTTTAAGCTTGCTGTTTGGCAAACAAGCCCTCCTGAACAGAGGCAGCTGCTTAACAAGTAAGGCCATAGAGAATCAGAGGTTTGCTTGACATGCTTCTGTCTTTTTGTCACAAGTGTCAAGGTAGGCCAGCACAGTCGGAGCTGCACGTGCGCCAAACATCTGGCTTCCTCCTGCCCACAGCTCAGCGTCATAAGCTGCTGTTGAGGCAGAGCGCACAGGAGTCAGCCTGAGGAGGCTGGCATTAGTGTCTGAACAGTTACAGTGTCTGCGCTTCCCCTCACATACACTGGACACAGGTGCTTCTTTCCTTCTCCAGCACTGCCTGTCATGCTGCAACACCCCAGTCTAATGGGCAAAGCCTCAAAATCCAGCAAAATGATTAAGAACAAATCAAAAAGAAGAAAAACAAAAAAAGAAACATAAGTAATCAAAGGGAAATGTCACCCCAGCTCAAAGTAAAATACAAAGAGCAAGGCACTCCTGGGGGCAAATCCCAGAGCAGTGGGTTGGCTGCCAGCTTGGATTGCAGAGTCCTCCAGGGCTGAGGGTTTCAGCCGTTGTTGCCTCCGAGGATACCAACGCGGCCTGCCGAGGCTCTGTGTTGCAATGCAGAGAATGCCTTTGTCTGCTACATCAGCCATAGGAGAGCAGTGATGCCTGAGCATTATGCAGGGGGGCTGCCAGCTGATGGCATGGTTTCAATTGTAAGTCACGGGCATAATATTGCCTCTCTTTTTCCTTCCTCCCTTGCCTGGCCCTCCCCTTCCCCCGCCTCTCCTCAGACATTTAAAAGGCTCCTCGTATGTTAGTTACAGAAATAAAAAAATGCAACTTTAGGAAATTCCTGTGCCTTGTCAGCACTGGAGATTTGCTCAGTTTGTCCCCTAAGATCCGAGTCATCAGTGTAGCTGCCAGAATACAAATTCCCACTGTACTTAAGTGAAGCTGTTTGCCTGAGTTCGCATGGTGTGATTTGCCGTGGTTAGCCTTGGCTTCACGCAGGAGAAAACAATGTCTCCGGAAAAGTCAGCTTTGAGGAGGCTCAAAGATACACAAGCCCTATGAGAGCCTGTGCTGCTGCAGCTGCTGTGTGTAGGCAGCTTCGGGGATAAGAAGCTGAAGATCAATCTCCTCCTAAAGGCAGCCAAGGTCTTACTCCACTGCCAGCCTAAGCCACCATCTCGGCACGTGAACATCAGACCAATAAAAGAAATGGGCTCCAGTAACTTGTTGTTGTTGCTGAACAAGTTCCTGCACATGAGCAAAACTATTGGAGGTTTTCACATGAGCACACCTCGTTACGCTGGCAGTGAGGTGCCATGACCCAGCTTCAACCTCAGTGAATGGGGGGACAGGCTAACACGCCCCATCTTGCAGTCAGGGTGAGCTCAGAGAAAGCCTGGGTGGTGAAGACAACTCAAGCGATGGACTGGAATTTGTCATGCTGCCCTATTGCCTGGGCCTTTTGGCTAGGAGAGAATACAGCGTGAGAGGAGCTTGTTTAGATCCCAACAGCCCTTCTCCCTGCTTCCCAATCTACTCTGAGGCAAAACTGATTCAGGAGAATTCTCCCCCAGTACTTCCTCAATTACTGATGTTACTACTTGTATTGCGATAGCCTCCATGGGTCCTTGCCACAGCTCAGCCACGCCACAAGTTTGAGGGACCATCAAGCACACAGAGTAGAAATGAGAAACCCTGGTCAGCAACTAGGGCCCCATCTTGGTAGGCACTACCCACACACATTGGCCAGGGAATAATGCAGCTCTCACATGGTTTATAGCTGCATTAAAATTCAGTGGAAAGGAGCTGCCCTTAGAAGAAATTGTAAGAAACTAGTTCCCTCCTCAAAGCAAGGGAGCTGCCCGCAGTGAAGAGGGCTGCAAGGCCCACAGGCTGCATTCCTCAAAGGATGGGTGGCTCCTGAATTAAGTGGATTCTTCCACGTTGTGGAATATTCATACCTTAAGGGAAGATTAGTTTTATTTTTTGACAATCATAACATAAGCTCTTCCCTGAACATGCTGGTGAAAGGAGAAGCAGCTCTTTATTTGCTGACGTTGTCTCACCGTGCCCTTGTCTCTTGCCTTTTATTTAGATTACAAGTTCTTTACAGCAGAGACCATCTTTCATCCTCTTTGCTTGCTGTCACACATAAGGGGATATTGTCCATGCCTAAGGCAGGAGGGTAATACAAATAACAACATTTCACAGCTGGGGGCATACAGAGGTTATCACTACTACAAATTGCAGACAAAACTGCAGTTACAGCTCTGATGAGCTCTAAGAAAGCTTACTGCGATGGTTTGAGATGCAGCTGCAGAGCTCAAGAGCAATCCTCCTTGAACAATAAGTGGTCACACTGAGAGTGGCAAGAGACTGACCCCCCTGAGCAAAGCTCCCAGAAGCTACTGACCCAAATTTCAGAAAAAGAATTCTCGTTTCAAACTCTGTACATCTTTAAAGAAGTGCTGGTAGCGTCAGGGTGAACCTCCATCCATCTCAACCTAGCTAAGAAACCAGTTTAGCCCAATGTGACCAAGAGGAAGCTACATTTGCTAACTCCAGATCTGTCCTTGAGGAAGGTAAAACCAGGACTGAGCAAAGACAAATGCAGGAACTAAAATGACCCCTTACTCCTGAAGGGGACAAGAGCTCTGGCACCCTCATGCACTGCAGGAGAAGAGCACACTGAAGCCAGGGCAGTATGAACATGAGAGTGCAGAGACCAGCGGCTGAGCAGCATGAGGGCATCTGGCAAGAAATCAGGCAGGAGGAGGTGACTGTGGAGGTAGAAACAACAGCACTACTCCAACCAACCACAGACGCCAGCGGGCAGGGAATCTCATTTTGCTTTCTCATCTCTCCAGAAGAGTAAAACCATGGGATCTGGTTTCAGTGTAATTATCAAGCCACCCCACCGTTCTAGTAAGAATTAACAAAAATGAGTGGGGAGGTGAAGTGTCACGCATCATGGAAATCAAAGAGTAAGGACTGTTTGTTGTTAACTGAAGCCAAGAGCTTTTTAGGGGACTCGGGAGCACTTCACATCCCCCAAAAGATGGTTCATTTGCCTGCTCTACCTTAAAACAGTGCAATCTTTCAGAGCCCTGGCAAGCCATATTAACTAGGCCATAATCCTTCCCCCTCGGGCCTCATGAAACCCAATAAAGTTGTTATTGCCAAAAGGGTACACTATGCACAGACGTGTTCAGCTATTAATGGGTTTTGCAACTATTTTCTGTCTAGTAAGATAAATGATGAACAGAATGAGCATGCCCTTGGGTTTGACCACAATGCTGCTGAAAAAAGAGGAAAAAAGCTTTCTTAAAGACAGAAAGAAGGTGGCAATCAGGTGCTGGGAAGAATCCTGAAGCAGTCATCTTCCCAGGCAAGCCTGCACATTTCCAGTACTGGTGTGAATCACGTCTGCACTGCGTCACTCAGCTGCATGGTACAATCACCGAGGCTGTACCTTGATGGTCCATGGACACAGACTGGATGCAGAAGTCATGGCAAAGGGTGGTATCTCTGATCTACTGCTCTAGCTGGGAAAAAAACCCCAACAAATCCACTGTTGGGCACGGTGAAGTTTGTATGCCTCCGACGTCCCTTTTGCAGTTTTATCAGTTTTTTTGAAAACTCATCAACTTCCCCTGGCCAAGGTTACACATGTTGCTTAATTGCTAGTTGTGATGAAACCAGGCCATGGAGACCAGAGCGGATTTGTTACCTCTCTAGGTTAAAAGTTTACAGCTGCAGTTTTCAGGACTGGGCAGGATTAAGTAACACTGGTGTGACTCCTCTTGGACACCATTTAAGCAGCCGGGGCTGCTGTAGACCTCTACTGTAATAGCATCCCTTCAACTGAGCTGACTTCCTACAGTAGTCTGCCTTGCAGGAACAAAGAGAAATAAATCTAAAGAACTGGAAAATAGTATATGGGGCTACCCTTGAGTGACCCTCACAACTCTATGGGCTTTTCCAGTCCCGCTCTCTTTTTTCCATATGGAAGCTGGCAGGGGAGGCTGCCTCCTCAAGGGAAACAACCAAACTGTTTGTTGACTCTCCAGTGCCTTGTTTCTCATGCAGCTGTTGCATTGCTGGAAAGGACCAGTGGAAATTTAGCTTCTGTGGCTTCATATTCACCTCGTACAACTATCAGTGCCCGCAGAAAGCATTAGGCAGAGCAGAGGGAAAGTGCTGCTCAATGAACAAATGCAAATAAAATGCTGAAGTCAAGAATGGACTTTGCCCACAATTGCTCCTTTCCCCAAATCATTGCAAGTGAAATGAATTTCGAGCGAAGAACACCATAAACCATACAGCAGCAATGAATGCAGTTTTTAACTTTTGTGGTGTCACTAGGACAAATTTGAGTCCCTCCCATCAGAAGCCTTCTGTCAGCCTCTGCTTCTGCACTTTGTGGGTGCCAGGTGCGACACTTGCACAAAAATCCTTGCAGATGGACTTACTTGGAGGCTCTGGCCAGCTGCTGGAAAGAAACTGCAGAATTGAAAGCAGTTACAATTGCAGTATTATTTGTACCATCTCCTTTAGATCAGAATACGTAATTATTAAAGGGTATTTTGTGGGCCTCTTCCACATTAGTCCCTTAAGACAGGCTTCACTGCAAGTATGTTTTTTTCCTATTTGGCTTTCATTTAGGAAAACTGAAAATCACTAAGAGGAGAATTACTGCCAACACTGACCTTTATTTTCACCCAAAGACACAAATCAACTAGGTGCGACACACACTTTTCATTCCCTTTTTCCGTCCTTTCTTCTACCAAATAAGTATTTTAAGGTAACGAACATCAGCTCAGCACTGAGCCTGTAAAGAAACACACATGGGAGAGGAATTAGTCACAATGCTAAGAGTTCAACATTATAGCAGTAGAAACATATATTCAAAGGTTTCATTTTACAGTATTTGAAACGCAACACGTCACTTAACCAAAAATGTTAGAAACCACCATCTGACAGATTGAAGACCACCACCAGCAGTATTTCAAAGCAACGTCAAGCCCGCAGGGAGCAATTTAACATCGTTCTTGGTGGGACTTCATGGTGTAAAAAGAAAAATAAAGCAGCACAAAGTGGCATGGTATTTAGAATTCTTAAAAATAGTAGTTGACAGTATTGTTATGAAAACAAATGGAAGATGGAAGGGGCTGGGAAGAGGAGGCTGGGAGAGGGGAAACAACCCACAAGGCCAGCTGGTTTCTTGTGAAAATATCGACTGAATTGCAGCATTTTGGAATTGCTGATAACATTGTAAACAAAAAAGGTAACTGTTTAAAAAAAGGTGACTGAATGTATAATCCAGGGTTTTTCATAACTCCCTCATTAGCTGATGGATTCTTGAATTAGCATTCTGCCCCCCTCTCCCCCCCTTTTTTTTTTTCCCACCAAACAGAGAGGAACTATTTGGCCAAACATGAAGCTGTACTGAGTAGTAGGGCTCATCTTCAGGCCTGTGCGCAGGTCACTACTTCAGCTGGGGATGTAATTTTTGGGACTGCCCTAAGCTATAGCACAGGAATGATTCTAGTGCCTTAAACATCTTTTTCTCAGGTGGGGATAGGTCTGTAGGCACAATGCCAGGTCCTGCAGGGAAGACAAGGTCTCGAGCCCTCCAGTTGCAGTGGAGCATTTGAAGTAGAGGAGTGTGAGGAGTCACACCAGCGCAAGACAGCAGCACTGCCTTGTATGGGGAGCTCCTGTGAGCGATGGCAAGGACAGCAAGGCAGACTTGCTGGAGGGACGCAGGGCTCAACACAAATGCTCGTCTCAGAACACAGAGGCACATGTTAAAAGCAGCCACATAGCATGTCGTTCAACCGACGGTGACTTAGGGGGGAGGTGGCTCCTACTTGCCCCTACTCCTCCCACCCCAAATATTTTAAATGTGATAATAAAGAGCATCTGCCTTAATGAGAAGTCACATGAATGTCCCTGGCCTGCTGACACAGCAGAACAGTTCAGCAACAAGCAGCTGTACTGACTCGCACGTGAAGCTGACCTCACGCTGGCTGTTCAGCCAAGCCCGTTCTGCAAATTCAATGCATCTGAGGCATCAGTAAAAATCAGTTTTGTGTAAGAGGAAAAGAGACATTTGAGAAGACCTGGTTTGTGACATTTTCATAGAGACACAGTTCCTGGTTTCCACATCACCTCTTAAAACCACACACACTCAGTAAGGAGACATTTATTCCATTATTTCTGTTTTCAAATTTTTGGTACAAAGTTTATTTTCAGAAGTTCCCACATGATCTTTTCTTCTACCAGCGTCTTTTAGGATTTTACTATCTCTGATTTATTTTCTTTATCTGTTGAAGCAAAAGCAGTAATTGCTACAGAAAGCAATAATGGCAATATTACAAATATTTTACAGCAGCATCCATTCGTCTCTTTGCCTCAAAAAAATAACAAAAATAAATCCAAAGACAAGATCCTTACTGCCACAAGGGCTTAGGTTGGTAATATCCAGAAGTATGCTGCATTCCCATATGTGAGTTGTACAAGTCCAGCACAACTTTCCAAGTTTGTGCAGAGCCTGATAAATAAGAGACAGAAATATCAGTTACATTATACCGTTTCTAAGAACTTTTACTCTGTAAAATGTTTGGTCACTCAAAGCTATAAGCTTAATCACATATCAAAGAACACAGGCAATAAAGCCCATCTTACTAGAACATATAGAATTAGGCCGAACAAAATATAAGAGGACAAAATATAGTGGTCACTGAAGCCTCTTCAAAAAAGGTCTAAACCAGAATGTTTCCATCATGTATCAGAATAAAAATGTACTGTATTAAAATTTGATTTTTTTTTTTTTTTTTTACAAGCTGTCTTTTAATCAGTCTTCTATTTACAGTGCAGAACTTCTGCCAACTGCAGTAGTTTAACTTTGGCACAACACTAAGTTCCAATCCTTTTGAGTATTCAAGTCCTGTGTGTGTCCAAAATTTTTCTTGGTTTCACGAAAGATTAGGCCCATTCACAGTTAACCAGTTATCTTGAACTTTTTCAAGAATTGCTTCCCCTTCACCACATTGGGCAGCTACAAAGGAAAGACACTGTAAGCTATTGCATCATTCAAAAGAAACTCTTCATTCTAAACAGTGACAGTATTGTTGCTTCCTTTAACATCACAAACACCAGACAGATCACACAGATGGCTACATACCGGACACCTTCTAAAAACCTTGCTGGTCGTTAGTGAATCGTCTTCCTCATACTTCAAATACATAACAATGCATTAACTTAATTTCATTTCACATGTCAAACAGGACATTTAAATATATTGCAATATATTATAGAAAATTGCAAAGCGCCATCATTTCTGTAAACGAGATCGACACTTGTTAACTCTCCTGTGCACATGAAGAGCAGTACCTAGTGCCACATTTTCTATACAATATAAAGCCTTCCCAGGTCGGGCAACTCCTATTAGTGCATTTCTGTACAGACTGTAAGCATACACGCAGAGAGCCAACTATGCAAAATTGGAAACACTTTTGTAAGCTGGAACTGGAGGCAGGGGGAACATTTCGAAATCATAATGGAGCTCTTGTGGTTGATCGTTTTGTATCACAGATGAAGACTTGAATCTTCTGTCATTCTAGCACGTTCTTTAGGGAGAGTTTCATGATAGGTATCTAGTACTGATTAAGCATAAGGAAATACTTTCATCAGCTAGGACACAAATCTTATGTCTCTTAACACATTCTAAGTTATGCACAGTGCAACGTCCACAGAGCAACCTTATCGTTAAAATACTTGAGAAAGCCCAAATCATTTTTATGCCACAGTATTATAACCAAGGATCAGTTACTTTATCCACCACTGTAGCGCTACCTGCTCTAGAATAAAAGAAAATAAAGCAAAAGAAAAAACAAACAAAACTCCCAACAACCAACCAAAAAAAAAAACAAAAAACAAACCAAAACAACAAAAAAAAACCCCAACAACCAAAAAAACCCCAATCAAAAAACCAAGCAAACCACCAACCAACCAAAAATGGGTCTCACACTTCCCAGTAAGAGTCAAGGGGGAAGCAGAGCTAAGTACCATTGCCAACTGCCACACAAAGTTCAGTGCTGCAACCCAGCCAGCACGTGCCCAAGTGAAGATCCATCTCACCTAATTTCAGTTGTCTGTAGTGTCAGCATCTGCCTGTAAGCTGCGTGCAACAGTCCATGGAGTTTAGGGTGTAGTTTGTACAACCAACTCCAGGCATGTGGGACGAGCAGGCCTGCATTCATTAGGTGTACTGACTAGCTATAGTGTCCTGCCTAAGTACAGACATCAACACAGCATCCCACCTTAATTCATGGTAAGTGCCATGGGATCCTCAGGTCACATTTAACAATGTTGTGTCAGTTGGTTTTGCAATAACTATCCACTGAAAAAGTGCAGATGCTCTTCGCAGAAGGAGAAAAACCCTCAAGAGCTTCAACCATTAAACTCGAAAATAATGACTGTAACCTGCCTGTGCTTCAAAATCTCCCTTTTTGACAGTGGGAAAATGATACACTCAATAGCTCAAATCTCTGTAAGTAGCCACTAAGGGGATTTTTCACTTTCTCTTACAACTTTCATTTAAAAATATTTTTTCCTGTGACTTTTAATACAACACCAAACCTCAAGTAACATGATCCATTAAGTCACGCTACTTGCTAAATCTACTTATCCTAGGATATCACCAGCTTGATGAAGAATACAGGTGTAACCCCAGTGCTGTTCAGTGCAAGGAACAAAGCCCTCTACTAGCCCTTCCCATCTCTACATGATCATCCCGGGCATTATGAACAACTCTCAACTCTTTTAGTGCTCTCTGATCATTGATACCATCCTTTCATTACTACTGAACGTAGGCAAAATTATTTTCCAGGAAACAATAAATTAAATCAAAGAAAGTAGCTATATTTCATTGCACTCTATTTCTGTGCATTCAGGTCAGCGCAGGGATATTTAGTATTACAGAAGCTTAAAGATTATCTTATCTCCTTGGGAGATATGAATATAGAGAGATACGGGACTCAGGTGGAGGATGCAAATCGATACTGTCATATTTACAGAAGCAAATACTGATATCCAGCTTGAATACACAGTACTCCGTTAAGTGCAAAAGGGAAAAGGCTCCCCACCTTAAACTACAGCTTGGTTACTCAGCAGCCAGAGACTAGTTGTCAGAGTTACTGCTGTGCTCTCATTTCAGAGCAAAGCTGAGGAGGAAGAGTGTCTGCATCTTTGGGCGTTCTGGCCTACAGGGACTGCATAAGGCCATGAATCACTTTGTATGGGCTCCAGAAACGTCTTCTCTGCTCTGCAGAGGAGAAGGGAGTGCACTTGCCTGCCTCAAGAGTTCCTTGGCAAGCAAGAATAAAATAGGCTTTTGCCCAAAGTCAGCAAATCATGTATTAGAAAAAATTATTTCATGTCATGTGCAGACATTACAAGAGTTTCCTTCCCAATAATCAAAGTTACAGCCAGACACCATATTGAGTATAATGTCATGAAAAAAGGTTTTAAGATGGTATTGGACAAGGTTCAAAAAGGGAATGGCCTCATTTACTATACTGTATTAGAGATAATCCACTAAATTCTAATCATGAGGTACTAGATATCTTTCCTCGCCTTTGCTTTCAAAACAAACCAGAGATTTCTATGTGCTAAAAATGAGTGATTGCAGTACTTGTTCTGTCAGAACAGCACGAGTAAAATTTGGTTTGCTTACCAACTTTTAGGTAAGTGAATTCTACAGGGCAAGCAAGAGTCAAGAGCCTTCAGGCTTCTACATTTTCCCTTTTTTCCACTTGTTATAAGCCAGCACTCTATTAGTTCATTCAAACCTCCAGGGAGAAATGGTCTGACTTTCTTTCTACAACACACACTAACCTCAGGGTCACTGAGAGGTTGATACTGGAAAGACAGCACTGTTTAAGATAGAACCATGTTCTTTCACTATACTCAGAAGTAAGAGCTAAACATGCCATGAAGCAGCACAATACAGTGACAGTGGATGCCTCACCTAGTAGTGACTCTGCTTTCTTTCAGCCCTCTCCCTCTCCAATCTGGCACAGGATTATCTTTATTCTCTCTTTAGCTGACTTCTAGAGACAGCAGTAACTAGCATCATCAGATCAGGTACTCCTGGCGGAAGCAGTAGATGAAGAAAGCTCTACCTTGGCTCTAAAGCAACTGGTACAGCTGAATTCTGAAACAGGGCTCTTAATGAAGACTGAGAACAAACCAACTACTTAGAGGTAAGATCGGAGCAAGATCAAAGACTTTCTTCATCTCACTGTCAATGACAATCACGAAGCTAGTTATCAGCTCAAGCCTAAGAGATGAAGCTCAACAAAAGTACAGAAAACTACCACAGGCTCATTTACACACGGTTCTTCATCAAGCAGGGAAAGCAACAAAACCCCACATGGACCCTCACCCTAAGGCAGACGTACTTCTCCTGTCAACGTAGCTCAGTCCAAGTGGCTTCCAAAACCCCCTGCAGGAGTGCATAAGCTACAAGCGGGAGCCAGGCTGAAGAGGCACACTGCTGACCAGCACAGAGCAGCAGAAATTAAGACAATTGCTGATGTGCTTAAATCCAGGAAATAGCCTGTACATAACTGATGGAATGAGAAGGTGCCATATCCTCCCCACCCGGCGGGCAATTTCTGTTTCTCTCGGGTGACTACGGTATGCCTTAAGCACCTGTAAGGAGCACAGCAGCCTAAGGCTGGCTGAGATCAACCTGGGCTAAACCACTATTACCAGTAGCTTTGAGTTCCCACCAGCCACAGCCACAATTCACAGACAGACCAGCAGGCTGACAGTTCTTTCCAATGCTTCTCCTGTCAGTCCTGATGCAGAAGGCCTCCGGAAGGAGTTTCCCTCTCTCCCAGTATGCAGTGCAAGTATACACATGCTGTAAACATGAAATAAACTGGTAATTAATGGACTCTATTTGTTGAAACAGAAATAACAGACAGATTATGAGCAATAATGAATGCAGACAACCCATCTCTTCAGGCTGAACTCACCCAGATTTTTCTCACCCTTGGCACAACTGAAGGCTTACAATGTGCACGTAGCCCAAAGGAAATGTGGATGCTCTGCATCTCTCATTAGCCAATGCACAGCACAAGGTTTATTTTAAATTTATTATTCTGCAGAGATGCTGTTCCTCAATGGGCTGTAAATACTACTATAACCACTGGAATACATGGAACTGTAATATTTACAGCAACTGAAAACTCCATCCCAGTAAACATCAGCCACCATCTCTGACCATTTCACTGGAAGAAGATGTCCAATCCAACTATATTTAGTCTGATAAACAATGTATTTCCTCTTCCTCTGTTTTTCAGACCAGATGTGCTAAGGCCTCCCATTGTAGCTGTTATTTAACAGAACACTGCCAAAATGGAAAATTTCTCAGTTTAATCATATAATTAACTTGGATATTCCCCCTCCACCCTCCTTTTTTTTTTTAAAGAAGGTTGGATTTAATGCTAACCTAAATGTAGTCTTTGCTAACAAAAATAAGGATGCTTATTTGGAGAGGTTGCCTGGGTGGGTTGCCTTTTTTTTTTTTTAAAAGAAAATTAATTCTGGATCAACCTTAAGGAGTAAGGCAACTCCAGACTTTCCTTGCTAGAGGCATATTCCAAAGGATTTTAAGGATTTGCTTCAGTATTTCTGTAAACTTAAAAATAGCATCTCTTTCCCTACTAGCTTTCTCCTTTCCCACTCAGCAAGCACTGATTTTTTGACCCTGTATTCCCAGCAGAGCTTGAAGCTAACGTGAGTCTTTCTTCTATCTGTCGGCATCTACAGCAGCCTCACCCACACCACTGCCAGCCAAACAAGAGGATCTCCCAAGCACATGGAGCAGTCAATGCTGAAAAGGCCAGATCCCAGTCTCTCTTAAACCACCTCACATCCAGAGTCATAAGCCCTGCTTGTCTCCCACCCCAAAGGTGAACTGAGGAATTTTTGGCTAGTCCTCTCCAGCACTGCTGGCCACTCTCTATCGCACTGATTTGAGTTTTGGAAGCCAGGAAACAGTTTCATCATCAAATTCACATCACACACCAGAACCCACTGCCTTTTTCTTTCCAGCAATCTCAGCAGTCATGAGAGCTCACCCTGGTAAATGGCTTTCACACAGAACATCCTCCTGCAACTCTGAATCTGGGAGCAGAAGGGCAGCTGCAAGTGTCCAGAGAGGAAGGTGAGTTAACAGTATTTTTTTTTTTTGTCAGACATTATTCCCTTTATTGCTTTGACCTGGGTTTTACCCACAACCAGGTAAGAAAACCAGACCTAACGTGGACTCCTTTGCTTCAGAAAATCATGACTAAAAGGACTTTCTTGGTTTTTTTTTGACAGTTATCACAGTGAGGAAGAAAGAGTAATTGTAGACTAGGTTTTCAGAAATGTGGAAATATTAGGACACATTTTCTCTACACTAATCTTTCTTTCATTGGTCATCAGATGCAGAAGCCTACAGAGAAGATGCTGACAGATGTGCAAAGGAGAACGCTTGCATCCTGTCCATTAGTGCCAACGTAAAAGCAGACAATGCTGGCGACAGCAGCACAAATTCATCATCCTTTTTTGACGTCTAAATATAAGGTAACTTATCCCTAAGAAATGCAGACTGACAGTAGCTAAAAACAAACTACTCTTCCTCCGAGTACCAGTTCTCTAGGATGCCAGACATCTGCCTAAACTAACTTCCATCAATTTGGCCCATTGTTTTTAAGCTGCTAATTCAAACTCGGTCCGAGTTCAATGACTGGAGACTCAATGGCTTTTTTTTTTTTTTTCTCCTGATCTTTTAAAGACACTGATTCGAGATGTAGATGTTTTGTAACTGATTAAGCTACTTCTGGAGTTCAGTCCAGGTTGATCAAACCACCCCCAAAAGTACGTGCATTCACCCAGCAGCCCTCAGAACAACCAGCACAGTTCAGTTCATTAGGACGAATTTAGGCTAAACTTGCGGACAAGTCATTCAACTGGGCTATCACAGAACAACTGAACACCAGCGTGTTTATCATTCCTAAGCATCTAAAAGCCATAGAACTTCATTGTTTTTTGAGAACTAAACATCATGTCATTGCCACAACTTACTTGAAAATCTTTCTTACTAGTACCCAAAGACACTTTTCATCTCTGTATCTGTGTATTCTTACAAAACCCTAAGCAACTCTGAACAACTTTTAAGCAGTTTCCACCTCATGTTTATGTTGAAATTCAGTGTAACATTTCAAGAATTATTTTTTTTTTAGCTAGAAGTATACATACTTGTCTTACCATTTCCAACAAAGGAAAGAACGCACAAGCTAAAAACGAATGTTACTACCAACTGCATCAAGTCTGTCAGGCATTTAAATTAAATTGATGTAGGATACACGGATTAAATGTAACGAAAAGCATCTTTTAGCATTAGACTCATTCAGTTAGTTCATAATTATCAACAAGGAACGTCTCAGCACAAGTTCTGTAAACCCAAAACACTCTAAAGATACGCAAAAGGTGCCAGTATCACCTCATTTTCTTATGCCAAGCAATCCTCACCCCTAGGTTCATTGATTCCTTCGTCACACTTTTCCCCTTCCGTTTTGAATTCTTTCCTTAAGAAACAAACCCAGGCCTTGAAACCATTCAGGTGAAGCGGTTATTTGCAAAAAGACATCTTAGGCTTTTGTATTTTCCTCCTTCATGAGCAGGCAATGTTCTCCTGCCTCAGCAAAAAACTACGTCTGTGTTTTTTTGGAATTAAACAACATAAGGCAATTAAATACTGAGAAGCAGTCACGTGAATGATGAACATGAACCTTCCCCTCAGTACGGTGGAAGAGGAGGAGCTGATCTGGATCCAATTTATAACGCCGTGTCCTAGGCTAGGCCTGAGGATGTCCATCTCTCGTAGCAAGGAAGCCAACAGTTGTTGCCTGCACAGGTAGCATCTTGCCCATGTTCTTCTAGGTGGAAGGAAGATGCTAAGCAGGTGCTTGCTAAAATGAAGGCCATGAAAAAATCATTTGGCTCTTCACCATAACATCAAACCTAATTAATAGGTTTTTAGCCCCCAAATCCCAAATTGCACATCAATCTGATTTTGAAAGTTTACGTTTAACATGTCGGGGGGGTTCCCATGTATCACTATCATCCGTTTCTTCCTCATCTTCCTGATCCTCCAGCATTTCATCTTCCTCCTCGTTCTCATCAAACAGCTCTATTCCAAGTTCTAATCTTCTCTGCCTTTCTGCAAACCACTCTCTGACCTGCTCATAGCCCATGTGAGATTTGGCTACCAGTTCATCAAGGTCTTGCTCATTAAGGAATTTGTGCTTCATATAGTAGTCCTTCAGGATTGCTGTTCCAGTTTTGAACTTTATGACAGACATACCTCTGTCCCAGCAATTTAACCTCTTGCTTCCCCGAGGCCTCCCCCGAGGCCTCCCTCTCCCCCTCCCTTTTGGTCTTCCTCTCCCTCTCTTTCTTGCAAAGCCTTGGCCGTTCAGGCTGTTTGCACTGGCACTCTGGTAATAGTAATACCACTTCAATCCGCCGTTTTTCCAGGCATAGCGAGTATCTCCAAACCAACTCACAATTTCTGATCTTGGGAGCCCAGTTTCTTCTGCCAGCTTGTTGTATTCTTGTGGAGATGGCCACTGAGTACGGACAAAGGAACTTTTAAGCATGTGCAACTGCTCTGGTGATTTTTTGCCTATTTTGCTTGAAGTGGAGCACCCTGATTTTGCTCCTGCTGCTCCATCTCCCACAGACGTTTCTCCAGACTCTTCTTTTGAGCTACCAGCATTGCTCTCATTCAAGTCAGCTCCTTCTTCCTTCAAGACATTTGATTTCCTTCTTTCTGTAAACCAGGCATCAATCTCTCTCCTGGTCAGTTTGGTCTGGGCTCTTAACCTATTCATCTCCTCATCAGTAAGGACAGGGTTATTAAGAAAACTTGCTTGAAGGACTTGCAGCTGTTCAGCAGTCTTCTCTTTGAATTTCTGTGGGGTAAAATCAGGAAAAGCACTCCACGATGACTTGCTCTGTGGAGTAACTCCCGTTGGGGACTCATTCATTTCATCACTTGAGTCGATAACAATGGTGGCACATGAATCGCTGTTGACATGAATCCCGTGGTTATTCTTTGAGTTTCTCTGATTGTAGCGGGTATCACTGAACCACTTTTTGATCTCTCCTTTAGTCAGGCCTGTTATTTTCATAAGCCTAACAATTTCTGAATCTTGAGGAAACTGATTTTTAAGGTAGCTGACTTTCAATTCCGCCAACTGTTCTTTAGTTTTTTTTGCTCGGATGCCAAAGGAGTCGGGATTCATCAGCGCAGATTCATTTTTGATAGGCTGAGGGGCTGGAACGGCAGCTACTTGTTTGGTTTCTGCAACAGGCTGAGCAGTGTGAATCTGACTCTTCTGTAATTGTGTTTGGTTTGGGACTCCTGCTACAGTCAAAGCTATTGGGGCTGTTACCGGTAACGTATTTGCACCTGCAACTTGAGTGAGAACAAGTCCTGGCTGACCAACTATTTGGCATGTCTGTAAAATTGAAGGTAAACCATTGCTAGCAGCAGAAATGTGGGCTGGAATAACAGTAATTGTCTGTGGCACAGTATGCACTGTGCCATTAAATTGTTTCCTCCTTGCTTCCTCCACTTCCTCTGGCGTCCAGCTCACACCATGTTTCAGACGCTGTGCAGAAAACCATATTTTAATCTGCTCCTCTGTGTACTTGGCTTGAGTGGAAAGAACAGTGATTTCCGACATGGTTGGATATGGGAATTTGTTGTACGTGTTAAGCAAAAGAGGATTGTTGTCCAAAGCAGTATTATAGGCTGGAATGCTATTTACAGGTATTAGGACTTTTGGAATCAGGTTTGAGTTCTGGGGAGCTGTAACAGCTGTTATAACCTGTGCCACCCCAGGCTGAAGCACTGGTGCTGGAGTCACCACCGCACTAGCCGCATCTGCTGTACTGCAAACAGCTGAATGGCTCGCCTTTGACTCGGAAACTGCTGGGGGTGGGTTTTCTACTACTTCGTCAGAGTTTGGCTCATTTTCCGTTCCCTTTTCTTCACCAGGAATGTCATCAGCTAAATTGTGGAAAACAGCGATACGTTTAGTCTCGGTTTTGTTTTTCATCATTTTCATAATAGGAGTTTTGCTAATTGAGATCCCTGATGAGGGGGCCTCAGAAGAGTCGGCCTGTTCAACGTTTTCTTCTCTAACAAAACTCCCATCAAAAGTGAGATCATTTACTGTTTGTTCAAAGATTGTCTGATTATTACGCTTCACCATGGTCAATTTAAAATTCTCCTCTCCAGGGTGGTACTTCAAATTATGTTCTGAGAGCGCATCGTATCTTTTGGTAAGAAAATTACATTCTACACAAACGTAGGATGAATTTAATACTACGTTGGGATGTTCTGAATCCACGTGAAAAGTAAACATATTGAGATCTGGAGTTTGAAAAGTACAGTATTTACACTCATAACCACCTTCTACTTTATTTGTGTTTTTCTGATTGTCTGAGTCCACATACTCATGAACATCCTCATCACTTGTTACGCTCTCTGCTGTAGGGTTATCTGCTGGCGTGAGTACAGGTGGTCCTTCCTCCAAGTCTGATACCATCTCTAGGTCCGGATCCTGCTCATTGGCTAAGACCATGCACGGTGTGGTTGATTTTCGTTTACTTGCCATGCCTGTTACGTGAAAATGATATTGACTGGTCAGATACAGACTTAGCTTCAAGATCTTCTTGATTAATAATAATGGCTTTCGGTACTTCAAGTCAGTTCTTGTAAAGTCTCAACATTTATCCCATTAGCAGCTTTTCTTTTGTAGTGCAATCAGATTAAAAATAGATAGTTGAGGATGAAATGTTGAGACACACTGTTTTAAAGTCCACATCCACCACCTGTAGCAAAGAAGAGACAGTGGAATTAGTTCAACTTAGAGAGTAACTTCTATTCTGCTACACATTTTGGCTTAAGGTAATTCAGTCCTTTGGGGTTCAATCTGCCACTGTTCATCACCTGAAACCAGCAGACCCATTCCAAAAGAGTGACTCGAAGCTAAGTTAAGAAATCCACCTATTACAAGCTGAAATTTGTTTTAGTTCGCGTCCATGAACTGAAAGGCATAAAACACTGAATGGTGTAAGACAGATAACTTTTTTCCCTTTCTTCAGAAGCCTTTTTCTTGGCACTATGCTGAGGTCAGTTGTCCCACATAATTTTTGCAGTCTTGCCTTTGGAGTAATTTGCCTAAGCTATGACAACTTCTCTCAACTGCCCTGTGAGCCCAAGTCCTTCTTATCCCAAACCCGACCCCAGTATGACATCTCCACTACTGACTCTGTCACATCTTTCACGTCAGAGGTTGTGAAAGGTCCCAGACAAGGCAGGCCCGGAGTGTTTTTCTATTGTATTGTGTATGTGAACACAGGCACGTGCAGGGCCTTTCTCTCAAGTCCGAAAACAGGCACAACAATGACTTTTTAAGGCACTTTGACAGACAAAAGATGACTATCCTTTCTTTCTAGCTCCCCAAATGTCATTCTCCAATTGAAGACCAGTAAGAGTTGATTGCTAGCACATGGCAATTAACTAAAATCTGTTTTCATGCTTCTATGCATTAACAGGGACATGATTGATGGTGTGAACTGTACCACAGAGAAAAGGCATTAAAGACTGATATAGCAAGCAGAAGCCAAACAAAATTATGTATTTTCAGTTTAGAATTTCTTGTCCATTTCTAAGAAAAACTAAAGTACCACCAAACAAATTTGAAGCCTACAAAAATTCAGAGAATAAATATAACCTTAAATAGCACAGACTAGAGAGAATTTTCTCTCAGAGGGACCAAAGCTAGTCTGTTGGAAATTATGTATAAACTTCTGCAGAGAGTTATAAACTCTGTAATAGTTTTCTTCATGAAACAAAATTAGACACTCATTTCTCATACCAGAAATCCCATAGGTACATGATTTTTTAGACAGTGGAATATTATCTACTTCCCAAAGCGGGGGCATGCTCAAGTTCAAAAGGAAAACTCAGTAGCTCTTTCAGAAGGTTTAGAAAGGGACCATCAGGTAACAGGTTAAAATCAGAAGGTTAGCTCTGTTCATAACAAAATCTTAAAGGAAAAAAAGCAGTATAAATGGACGAAAGGCAGTTACAAGAAATAGGAAGAGGAAAAGCAATACTATTATTCAGTGTATGGTAAGATGATTCTTTTTGATTACGGGAGGGCAGAGACTGTAGATAGGTAGGAAGATAAATAATCATCAACTTCACATTTTTTCTTTAGGCAAAAGACAAGTCTTCATCCACAGCTGCTGCCTAGTGCTACTCCATAAACTCTGTTTCTGAAACTATGTGCCTCACTTCACTTCTTCACAAACACCCTCCCCAAATATTTCTAACAGTCACCCTCTGCACTACTGTGCTTACACCCCAAGTGCACAGCATGACACGATAGGCTTTTTATGCCAAGGATATGGTTACACAGCATTAAGGACACTGACAATACTCGATAAATTGTGGGCAATCATCATTCCAGGATGACAATTATTTAATAGTAGTGAAGTTGAAAGATACTCTTCTTCCACAAGTTAATGCTGACAGTCTATAAAACTGCAGAGAAGTATAAAAGATATTTATTTTAATATATATGCAAAGTACCTATTGCAGGACATCTCTTTTATCTTTGCAGTGAGAGAACCGTGAAGCAAAGCTAAAAGGATCCATTTGTCTCAGTGTGCTGATGACAAGGTAGAGCACTATTAACCATACTGCTTCTCTGTGGGACAAGAGGGCTCTTGACAAAAGACGGACAACTGCCAAGACTCAAAGTTGAGCAATGCACTTGGGGAAGAGCTGGGTGGTATTACCTAATCTTTCTGCGATCTTGACTAAAATTTCAAAAATGCCAGAAATGCCCATTTTCAAAAGCTACTTAACGGCCACTTTTGCTGTCTGAAGTTGTAGTCTGGAAAGTGCAGCACTCTGCAGCACCTCATACCTAGCGCAGCACACAGGATCTATATGCAGGGCAGCCAGGAGAGTCTTGCTGAGGGTCCTGTTCTGGGATGACACAGAGCACAGGTGAAAACAACATCTGACCTAAAATGCAGCGCTGAAGCAACATGTCTCTGATGCAAGCAGGTCTCAGAAAAAGAAACCTGCATCTGTGCTCTTCTGGCTATGCTATATAAGATTTTTTTTTTTTTTTTTTAAAGGATGTTGTGATTGAAAAAAAAACCTGTTTAATTCAAGGCTAGAAAGAGCTACAACAGTATTCACTAAAATCTCAACAAAGTGAGATGCTTACAACCCTTCCCTGCCTTCATGAAAACCTCCATTCCTTTCTCCTTGGTGCTAATGGGATTATTTCATCTGTAGCACCCTGCTTGACATGTTCTTTCAGTTTACCAGGGGATTATGAAAATTCACACTCAAGCAGTTTATCAAATCAATTATGCACCACCCCTGTATCTCAGTTTCTCTAAAACACATCTCCTGTGTTGCTCACAAGAATGCCATGTGGGATCTTCCCATGTTTCTATCTTGTCTTCAGTAAGGTTTGCAACGTCCTCTTTCAGCAGGTCGAGTACTTCAGTAAAAAATTAAATCAGACTTGGTTTACATGGTCTGGTTTTGACAAATTCATTTTTTCAAGGACCTTGTTATAATTCTTTAGGTTCTTACAGACTGTTTTTAGTAAATTCTTCCTGTATCATCCTGGGAATGAATCCCATGAACCGATCTGTGATAACCTATGTGTTTTCCTCCTCTGCTCAAGCCTATCCCTCATTTAAGACTAGGTACTATGTCTGCCTTTCTCACATCCTCTGAGACCTCCCCCATTCTCCATGAATTCCTGAAGATCATCACTAGTGATTCAGAGATTGTTTTGGCTTGTCCCTTGCATACTTTAGGGTCAAATACGTGACTTGATATTGTTTAAGATTTTCTAGGTTTATCTGGACAGCGTTTTTATCCCTCACTGTTAATACTGACATTATATTGTGTGGATTTGTTCATAAGAAAACATTCCATGTGTCTGCTTTACATCGGAAGCAGCATTTTTCTATGAAACAATCTGGAGAAAACCTTCCAATTAGGTGCACTCTTAATCTCTCAAAACATTCACCACTGCAATCCCCTTCTGTAATTTTACGTCAGATTTGCATACAACTGACATTCCTAGGAAAACTGTCCCACAACACCGGCATTTTTCGAGGAACATCACAAATTTTAAGTGCAGGTACACTTTTTTGAAGGTCTGAGATCCTATATTCTATCTTTGAGCAGGCAATTGTTCAGGACACCGCTCTTCAAAAGCTGACCGTAACCAGTTAATAACCACAATTCATTAATCCAACATGGCAGATTTATTTTCCAGAGTGGAATTCAACATTTAAATTTGTCCCTGTAGCAGATTTGGATTAAGAATTATATAAGTATTTTCTAAAGGCAGGCAGAAGCCTTCTACCCCTTTGACTATAGTTTGAGAAGGAAAAGACAAAGACTTGACAACAGAAGTCACACATAAAAGAATCTGTTTCTAGCACAAACTTTTTACCCACCTTTTCCTTCCCTCCCCCAAACAGGAGTAGCTGAGGCAGCAAGAAAATAAATGAGATTACAGAGAGTGTTCAGGTTACATGCTTTATGAAAAGGCATTTCTCCCCGCTTGCTGTATGACACTTTCATCCAGCATGCACGAAAAGCATGCCAACAAAAAATCCAAACCAAAATAGTAAGATTTTAAGAATACACGGAAACAGGGTGGCTCAGAAGAAGCACCAGTAGAAACGGCTGCAAACTTTTAAAACCACCTAGATTACAATTTTCTACCACCTCTCTCAACACAGAAAATGCTGTTTTGTCTTCTCCTTATAGCATCTGAATAATCCAGCCTATTTCTAACTATTACCAATTTATTCAGAGTAGATGGATCTATGTCAAAAACCATTCCACACAGAGCTCAGCGTAGGCTAATTTGCTCTGATCTGAGCTGCCTCTCAACAAGAAGGGTGAAGGACTCTCTTCTGCAGTGCCATTTTTATCAGTTGTTCATTATTTGTGAGGTTCAGAGGGCCTTGCTGCTTATGACTCCAAAATAAAGCCACATCTCTGTCTAAACCCTCCAATATTCACATTTGATTCCTGTTTTAAAATTAGGTCTGGTTCTATTTCAACACAGGAGCAAAACTTGTCAAACCGATTTCAGGCAGACTTCACACGTGCTACAAAGAGAAGGGTACACTTAGGGTCCAGGCTGCATTACAGCTTGTAAGGAGGGAGTCCATACCAAAAGCTACTGTCCTGCCTGCCCACACACAGCTTCAGGGTATGCCAAAGCCAGACCCGCGCTAGAGCACTGGGAAGCCAACACAAAGCCCAGCAGAGGCTGAAAGGAGCCTGACACAGGACATGAGACCAGACTTTATTCATTACCTCCTTTCCCCACTGGTTTTAATGGGTAACAAGCAAGTTCCATCAAAGTTCAGACTTCAGACTTTCAGGCCATGAACGACTACTTAAATGACCTAAATTATCTTTCTCTGTTACAAAATATCCTCCAGGTACCTCTACTATGAGCACAGTAACCGGTGCCATTGCTTCTGACACACAAAGCCATAGCCAGTTTTTATGTCTGACCGTATAGAAGCTACTGTTCAAACATGACTCTTAACAATCCCAGGTGCACTGACAAAAAAGTACCTTTAACACATGTCACGTGCCTCTGCTCCTCAGCCACATAAGCATTTATTTTCTATGTGATCAGGTCATGTTGGCACCTAAACCCCACACGGGCAGGTTTTTTTTTTGACCTCTCAAGTGTTCAATTCAAACTGTGAGCATTCGGTACTTTCAACATAAGAGATCTCTGCATGAATATTCTTGAAAGCAACTATCAGACTTATGTAAGTGCTTATCATACCCAGTAAAATGGCAGCAGAGTTAGGGATACTTTTATTCATAGTTATAGCCGTTTTGTTTTGCTTGCTATTTGCTTGCTGTGCTGCTACACAGGAAAAGGAAAGGAGTAAGAAATAAATTATCGACATGAGAAAATTCTGAAATGTGTTTTGGGTTGAATAAACATTTAATTCGAACCCCAAAATATTTCATATTGGCTTTTAAAAGAAATGAACAGTAAAAAATTATTCATTTCGAAAACTGCCTATCAAAAAAGTTTCTCCTTAACACATCAAAAGAAAAGATTTTATTCTCCTGGGATTTCCTTCTTTAAAATGAAACAAGCTGTCACAGACATGATTTCACAAAATGTTCCTTTCATCTTGAATCTTCATTTTTTTCCCCAGATGAAAAATCTAGAGACCTTCGTTTTCCCAAGCCCTACTCTAGTGCTGGAAGTACAAGACCTTCTTTTCACTTCCCAGAATTTGTGTCCCCAGACACCTTTCAGCTTTCTTCAGAGACCAAAGCAGCAGTCCTACAGATGGTCTCCTTTGCTAGATAGCCCGACTCATTCTCTAATCATCCCTTGTGCTACACAGGAACCCCCGCGCTTCTAAAGGTGACACAGCTTAGCACAGATTGTCTCCTTCTCCTCTCCCCCTCCTCCACTGATTGCAGCTAACCATACGTGCTCTTGTCAATTGGAAACCAGATTTCACATCGGCTCCTATCTGCTTTCATTAGTATTTGCCTTCCACCAGAGCAAAACGGTATCTTCTCAACAGCAATGAACAGTATTGGGAGTGCTCTACCCTTAAAAAGGCTGGAATAAGTCTCAGGGCCTACGAGCTCCCATTGCTTTCAGACCTCCTGCTAGGCCAGAGGCATTTGGGGGAGCATGAGAAGCACATTGCTGTGTGCCAATACAAAACCCTAGGCAGATGGAGGAGGAGAACCCATTTAATACAGGTGATTTAAAGCAGCCTGCAAGCATGCATGACAGGCACAGAAACATAATCAACAGCAGGTAACGAAACATCCTGAAAATTCTACCTTGGATACAAAAAGGTAGTGATACATCATGACTCATAATTCTGCCACTTATATATATATTTTTTTTTTAAACAGTGGAATGCCTTTTTCAGACCTCAGGGCTACATCCTTGCCAAATTTCAAGTTCCTATGTCAAATCCCCAAGGCACAGAGCTGTTTAGAAAAAGAAAGAATACAGCTTTTACATGGAGATTGTCTCTTCCTCTCCTTGCTTCCCTCTTCACTCTGTTAACTTTGCTCTTGAACCAGCTTAATGTTTCCCCAAAACTCAATGAACAGAGAACAAAAGCAGCCTCCAAATAGAAACAATGTGTGAGAAATTCTGTAAGAAACTGAAAACAAGGTCTTACAATGGACTCACCAGGTGACACTAATATGCACTGCTACATGCTCCACATGTACACACAGACTTGCATACACCACAACAGAGACCCATAATTTAAGTAATTTGGAAAGGATGCCAAAATACTTGAAATAAATTTATAAACCTTAATGTTTCTATGAGCCAGTGTTTATGAATGAGGAAAAAGCAAGGACTCAGAGCATCACGTGAAAAGAAAAAAAACCTACAAAACACACACAAAAATTACAAATCCCAGTTCTACTGCAGGGACCTAGGTTAGTGCACGTCAAGGTGAGGACTTTCAGGCACATACATTATCAAGGCTGCAAGTACTCTTCAGAGCCTCCTCCACCACTCAGGCCACTACAGGCTTTTGCTCTCATGTCTCCTCAGAACCTCCTCTGCATAACCCAGACCCACCTGCTTCCTACCCCATGCCCTCCTTAAAGCCTCCTCCAGCCTCTTAGGTCTGCTACCATTTTGTAAGAAGGTGAAGGAGTGCAGAGTGCATAAAAAGTCCTTTATTTTCTTTGCCACATTATTTGCTTTTCCACTGAGGAAGTAAAAAATGTGACTTCAGAGATGATATTTAGAAGTTGGGTTTTTTTTTAATGTGGCTTCATAATGTTTCCAGTGTAAACCGAATCACGTAAGTTAAGGTCAGACAAATTTCATCTTAACAGACATGGATATTTTATCACACAAACAGTAAAATTCATCTAGTAAATATAAAAAAGTATCATATTTTGTCTTATAGATTTGTGGGGTTTGAAAAATACAGTCAAGCTTGAATAAATGTTTTCTTTGATATTCTACATATTTACAGTAGTTTAATAATACAGACATGTTATGCTGTTTAGAGGAATTCTTAATTAAATTTTAATTTCTAATCAAATACAGTTTGATATAAACTGGAAGTAAAAGGAACCAACCTTTATCTGAAAAATAAGATATGCATTATTCACTAATTTCTAGGAGAATGACAGGAATTAAAAATTAATACTCTGAGTGTATATTGAGATAAAGGACTGATAAATACTCACTGATGCAATTTATCCCTTTACAAAACAAAATTTTGCCAACTACCACAATATCAAACAATGAGAATTATTCGCCATTTATGAAAAAGTTATCAAAAGCACAAATGCAAATCAAGGTTAGAAGAAATCATTTAATTCAAGGCTTTCTACATGCAGATTTAAACTGTGATTAAATCACCTATTTTTAACTATTTTGTTTCTATCAATTATTCCAGTTCCCATATATTAGGATTATTTTTGAATTAATGCATTAGTTAAATGTTATCTGGGGGGAGATGGGGGAATAGAAAGCTTGGTAAGAAGAGGCAAAACGAACATGTTTAGTGTCATTATTAAATCAACAAAATTAGAAGAGCCCAGGATGTGACTGGGGTGTGGTACTCAAAGAGAATGTTTATGAGAGTGTCCAAGTTTAGCATAAGAGAATAGGCAGGCCTGGAAACCCCAGGGGAATAAGATGCATCTGTTGTTGTAGGCAGCCCCAGCAAAATGTTACTGGTTCACTAGCCTGGGGCAAGCTTTTTCTCCCCCCATCGTCCCCCCCGCCTTTTTTTTTTTGACAGCCAAGTACAATATTAGCTTGCTTTTTTATTTTTTTCTTTCCTTTTCTTGCCATCGTCAAGCTGAGGCCGGGTGAGAATATTTTGTGTCTAGACTAATAAATGTTTGTAAGGATTTTGCAAGACTGGTTTATGGGAACAGAATCCACTTTTTGTTTTTCTGCTGGAAAAAGCAGCATTAAAAGCAAATGAGCACCATCATGCATTTGTTTTAAATTGCATATTACAGCACTGCTATTTTGTGTGCAATCAATACATAATTTGGAAGAAAAATGCTTTTAAAATTCAAAGCTATCCCTGAGCAGCTAAGGTTCTCTTGGAAACTGAAGGAGGAGTCTGAAATTATTGTTCTTTTGTTTGCATCCCCCAGTGGGAAAGGCAGCACACAACTAGAAACCACTGTGCTTTGAGGCAGCATGAATCATTAAGAATAAAGATCAACCCCCCCTTCATTTAAACATTAGATATTAAAACTGAATCTAGGACAGAGGTAAACTAAACAGACTCTCTTCTTCCCAAACAGTTTTTGGGTTAAATAAAATATCAAAGGGACTATATAAATCTTGTAACTTCCTCTACTGAAATAAAAAGATACTTACATTTTGCACAACATGGCCTGCCTAGATCGTAATTACAAGCATCAACTTAATCAGTGGAAATTACTGGGATAGGCACAGGCCAAAACCTACATTTTCTTTTTAATATTTGTTATGGAGGGTGGGGTATTTCAAGATGAAATGGCTGACTGGGTTTATTTCATTGCTTTGGGTGGAAATGACTGAATCTTTCCACACAATGTAGTGCAGAGAAGCCACACTGCTCTGGTGCAGAGCAATATTCAGACCCAAGCCCTCCAGCAAGCTTGCACCCTCAGCCTGACACTCCCAAGAGTGCAGCATCACCCAGCAAGGAAGAGGGCCCCTGTTCAATAATTCACAGATCATAACTTCATAAGGATTACATCCAGAAATAGGATATCCACTCACCTAAAGGAGCATATATCCAGGAACTCCACCTTTGAACTACCTCTTGACCACATGCATCTGGCCTGAACTGCAGTAGAAGTATTGCTCGCTCTTCATCAGTAAGCTTGTGTGAACCACAGAATAATACAGAGTTTGCAACATCATCATCCATGCAAATATTAATGTACTGGAAAGCTTTCAAAGCAAAGGAGCCAGAATAAAATTTCAGTGTATTTAGTAATAGAAACCTTTTCCCTCTCTGAACATTATATATAATGATTAATACATACAATTTTTAAGGGTATGTGAATGTGGCTATTTCTTGATGTGGAAAGAATAAATCTGCTTCACTATTACTCTTCTTTCTTTTCACCTTTTCTCTCCTCTCTCCAGAAAAAAAACCAAAAAACTGGTATTAATAAGGCCTTATTTTTCCCCGGAGGAAGCCCAGAATTTAAAAAAGTGCTATTTGTCAAGAATCAGTTTTTAAATTAATTTTTGTGGGCTATAAGATAAAACACCCAAGGCTGCAATCATTTCACACATACAAAAGTCTCCTCCCATCTTAAATTACTTCTTTTAATAAAAAAATAAAATTCTCTACTCTCCCACAAATTCCTCCACGAAATTAAAATGTATTAATAAATCAAATTTGAAAAACACTCGTAAGATACAAGAAGTAAATTTGTGAGTTTGCACTGCATTTCAACAGATACCTACAATGGCACCACGGATCTTGTATGGGCACCAATTCCTCAAACTGATCCATGCACAAAAAACCTGAACTCACATGGCTCTCCAGGTATGATGAACCTTTTGTCAGTCCAGGCCCCCACTGACAAGTTTGGAGAACAGAGAGCTTCAAGTATTCAACACTGGGAACAAGGCTGGACATTGTGCAGGGCTGAATGCTCCACGAATTCCACTGAAGGTAGAGATGTGCTTCATCTTGCTGAGAGCCCTACCGAGAAACAGAAGCCCCCGAGTCTTCACGCTTGCTACATCCAGCTCAGCAACTGCTGCCAAGTACTTAAGCACTCCTGATACAGTTGTGCTCTGCAAAGCACCCTCAGCTCCAACTCAGGTTACTGAAAGCAGCTGACCTATGTGTAAGAAGGCAGTATTTTTCTACTTTGAAAGTATCTTGAAGTCTTCTATACTCGGGTAGTAATAATTGTTCTTTCCTGTCTCCTACCCTGTAGTGTCCCCTCTTTTTTAGGGCATACAACAGTCCTAGATCTCATTTTGACCTAATTACCAAAACAGAGCCAGTGGGAGAGTTTTAAAATCAACAGTATTTTGACATTCGAAGCATGTCCTGCCATTACAACGCGGGGAGCAAGACAACCATCTTAGTACCATGTTTTGTTTAGCCTAAAGTTCCACAATTTTTAGGAAACCCAAGCTTGGAGACCTCTACCAAGACTGCCTCAGACTATACAAACATGCATTTCCATCTGCAAAGTTCTTGGCACCTTGGTATGGTAAGAAATGTCAAAATAATCACACTCCTAACCTATAAACATGGATTCAAGTCTTAAAAGTCTATATAAAATGATAGCTTATAATGAATACTGTGGATTAGGCAAACAGCTGTTTCCTGTCCAATCTATAGAATGATAGTATCATTTAGGTTGGAAAATACCTTTAAGACCATTAAGTTCAACCATAAACCTAACATTATCAAGTCCACCACTAAACCACTGGCCCTCAGCACCACATGTACATGTCTTTTAAATACCTCTAGGGATGGTGAACCCACCACTTCCCTGGATAGCCCGTTCCAGGGCTTTACAGCCTTTCTGGTGAAGCAATTTTTCCTAATGTCCAATCTAAACCTCCCCTGGCACAACTTGAGGCCACTCCCCCCTGTCCTATTACTTGTGACTTGTGAAAAGAGACCAACCCTCACCTTGCTACAACCTCCTTTTAGGTAGTTGTGGAGAGTGGTAAGACCTCCTCACTGTGCCTCCTTTTCTCCAGACAAAATAACCCCAGCTCCCCCAGCTGCTTGTCCTAAGATGTGTCCTCTAGACCCTTCACCAGCTTTGCTACCCTTCTATGGACATGCTCCAGCACCTCAATATCCTTCTTGGAGTGAGGGGACCAAAACTGAACCCAGGATTCGAGCTGTCTCCTCACCAGTGCCAAGTACAGGGGACGATCACTTCCCTAGTCCTGCTGACCACACTATTTCTGATACAAGCCAGGATGCTACTGGCCTTCTTGGCCACCTGGGAATACATATGTGGTTCATAAGATGCTCTGAAGATTCAGAGGACTGAACATGTGGAACTTTTATCATAATCACTAGGAAGTTCAAAAGCTCACTTCTGTCCTTCTGTCTGGTGGGGTGAATTTGGCACTCAGAACGATGGTGGCTTTGCCAAACAGCGAGGGCTGGTGTTGTTATGCATGCCTCATTACACGCTTCTGTCTGCCCACTGCCTGAACAAAATTGCCAGCCTTCAAGGCTTGCTTGATCAACGACTTCAAATTGTGGGTCCCCTAGCAGCATGTTAAATTCCTTCAACTCCTAGCGAGACCAATGGATAAGGCAGGTGAGCAGCAGACTGCAGAATGCCACCAGGGAAGGCCAAGCTGCACGGAGTGGACATAAAAGACCAAACTCACTTTCTTAAATGGCTCCGAACACAATTTGAAGCCTGTTCTTTGGAAGCAGAAAATAATGAGCTCCTTTAGACTTGTTAGGCACAAGCAGAGGTCAAGCTGATAAAGGATGTTTGCAACGCTGAGTTTTTTGCTATATTTGACATAATTCAAGGAGTGCAAAAAGTAGTGTATTCAAAGTTCTTTACCATTTTTCCTAAACATTCTCCCATCTAGCTGCATCTGTTCCTTTTTTAGTCATCAACAATCTTCATAGCTTCTGTGCTTTAGCATGACACTGCCTTTTTTACATTTTTAACAATATAATAAACATGCTACTCTACATTCCAGTTCTTGCCCCTCTAGATAACTCTTTTTCAATGTATTCTATTGAATTTAGTGTTTACTACGATCTCAAAACTCTTAAGGATAAAAGGCTGGTACACATCTTCCCACAAGCAGCAACAGCAGACTTCTGCTCAGTTTGGGCCGATTTCTGAAGCTGGTAAGAAAGGATCCAGTGGTAGTATAGGCACTGTTTTATGAAATACGTTACAGTTCACTGAACTCTGAAGGACGTGAAAAAGACTTCAGTGGACTTTCCAAAGTTCCTTCCAGTTCCTTGAAGAAAGACAACAGAACTGGAAATGAACCATCAGTTAAAGTGGTGCAAGGCAGAGAATTATCAAATACCATCTGGCTGGTACAGGATAAGGAAATGTATCATTTTTTTGGTGGCTTCCACCTCCACAGAAAAAGAAACAACTGTTTATGCAGCGAAGTGGTTTGAATATTTGGGAAGGTCCTGAACTAGCCACAAAAAAAAAAAAAAAAAAAAATTAAAAAGACAGGAAAAAGAGAGAAGATTAATTGTAATAAAGACAGTAAATTGGAATTAATAATGCTGGAAATACAAGTAATCACATCCCTGAAGTTGCTTTAATGACTAATTTGACAGTTAAATAGTAACAGAAGATCACGTTATAATAGGTATATATCCAATAACGGTGATGCTACTGACACGTAGTGGGGAGGTACACAAGTGGAACACTAAGATCAATATTGCTGCCTGTTTAGAAAACAGCAAGTAAACAAAAGAAAAAGGAGAAATGGCACTATATGAAAAATTGCATCACTTGTTTACTAGTCACTGACAACTCAGAGGCGAACCATCTTGGACGTTTATGGATCAATGAGGCCGCACTAAAGCGCAAGGAGAGGGAGTATTGACCATTAATACACAGAAGAGAACAGCACGTCCATGCACTCAGCTAAAAATGTTCAGAAGCTTCCTCCATGCCACGACCCCAAAACTGTTATCATACAGGACTCAAATTAAAGAAACAGACACTGGAAAGATCATCCTGTAAATTTTGGAATAGGCTCAGGATTTCTAAAAATCAGAGAAAATAAAAATACTGGATTTGACACTGTGGAATTCTTGATTAGATCTCAGCTTGACAGGTAAAGAGAAACTGATCAGTAAAATAAAAGATTAGCCATAGCTTAGCTACAAGTGATTGTGCCTTGGTTATATTTATTATGTGCATACAGAATAAAACCCAGCTCATACGTACGCGGTGCTTTCAAAGTTCGTTTCATAAAGCTGGAATCCTGAACTCAGACTTGAGGAAAGAATCTGACTTCAAAGATATATGACTATTTTAAAAATAAGACTCTTCCAAAGTCACATCCGAACAAAAGGCTCACAACTAAATGAAGAAGTTAACCAAAATTTAATCCTTTCTCTCCCACTACATATAAACAAATGAGGGAAAACACAGGGAAAGCTCAGGGCTAGCAATAAGCTTAAGTGAAATGCTACAGACTGCGCAGTGAAGCAAAAGACACAAGAAACAGCCTTCTCAGGACACGAGAAACAAAAGGAATACTGACAATGGTACAAAGTCCATTATTTAACAGAAATTCTTCAGGATCAAGAAATCTACAAAAGGCAGAACCGTTCAATACACAGCTCTAACAGTCTCCAGTGATATATTAATACACAGTCATAAATATTGTCTATTCCAATAGTAACCAACAGTGATAAATGACAGCAATTAAGGCTAGACACTAGGACACTGGATCCACCTCAAGCACACACAGGTCATGAAGGGTGTTGCATGAGAGGAGATAATCCAAAAGAGACTCATAAGAAACAGAGAGTAGAAAAGCATGCCTCAAAGCAAAGCTCTACTTCACGCTGCTGTGTTTAGTGACAATTTTAATATAGACACACATTACCCAAATGTGATAGCAGAGAGCTTTTCAGCCTAGCAAAGATACAGAACCACTAGCCTGAAGTGAAAAGCACATAATTTCTGTTATAAAAAATGGCATCTACTTCTGATCAGCTCAGCGGAATTCATTAAGCAACACAAGTGAAAGAGCCTGCCTTGCTAGCAAGGTCTAAAGACAGTAACAAAAGGGTTTTCTAGATGATGCATGCTCACTCAAGGAGGTTGTAATTCAGGGCAGTCCTCTAGTTTGCATCACGCAGGTTGTTTTAAACAGGGTTCCTGTAAGCACTAACACGCTTTCTTTTTATTTGGCGTGAAATCCTTCTAAGCAAAATCAAACAAAACCCAGACTGCTGGTCAAAACCAATAGCACAGCTTTTAAAATTCCTCCCTCATTCCTATGTTTAATGAAATATTTGTTTTCATGCAGTAAGTTCTGTAGCAAAATCCACTTTTTATTTATACAATGTTTAGATGCACTTTGACACAGCCAATATGGTCTCTGTACGTCTCCGCTTTAAAAATCTATTCCAGCTTGCACACCAAGGACACCTCAGCCTTCGCTACATTACACGACACTTTGTGCAAAGTGAACTTCTGCATCCTTTCTATAACTATTTAACCTACCAAAAGTCCAAGTAGCTCAGAAATAAAGCACAAGTACCTACCAGATAACGTTCGCTACTGCAGATACTCTGAGCCCTTTCAGAGATCCAGAACTGCCTCCATTACATGGTTTATTGAAGTCGGCGTTGATCTCCAGTGCCGCACATCCTGATCTAGGGGAGAGCCGAGCGTCAGAACGCACCCCAAAACCCAGACACACCCCGAAGAGTAAACCAGACATCCTCCCCAACTCTGCCTGCACATACACGGTGCTGTTCCTCCACGCTCGCCCCCGCTCTGCAACGCCACGGGATGCAAGACAACTCTGGAGCCAGAACTTCATGGCTCGTTGGCTGCCGTCAGCCCGGGCGCCAGCGCGGGTGCGCGCAGCCCGCTGACACCGGGCGGCAACTCGCCAGCTCTTCCGGGCGCACCGGGATTGAACTTCTCGACTCTCCCTCCCGACTGACGAGTCGGACCAACGTTCCTCCGCCCCGTGGCGACCAAAGCCACGCACAGGCTCCCGGCTTCACAGCTGGCACAGGGCGGAGGAGAAAAGACCGGCGAGAGAAGACCGCCAGCAGACCCGAAGGAG
>JAAGNO010022810.1:12719-103469 GCA_033439905.1 Ceryle rudis | reverse complement strand
AGGGCTGGCGGCGAAGGCGCGGGCGGCGGCGTGCCCTTGTCCCGGTCGCGGCCCCGGCCCCGTCCCGCCCCTCCCTGTGGGCAGCGCGTTGTACCAGCCCCCCCAACACAGCACCTGGGTGGGTGCCAGGACCCGCTGGAGAGAGGGAGCTAAACAACCAGCTCAGAAACACCAGGAACACAGTGGCAAAATCTGAAGAGTTTGGGAATCTGGTGGTTTTGTGGTTTTTTTGTGTTTTCTTTTTTTGGTTTTGTGGTGTGTGTTTGGTTGTGGGTTTGTTTGTTGGGTTTTTTTAAATTATCTTTATTTTATTTATTTGGTTTGGTTTGGTTTTGGAGTTTTTGTTTTGTTTATTTTTTGTTTGTTTTGGTTTGTGTGTGGCTTTTGGTTGTTTAGGCTTTGTGTGTGTGTGGTTTTGTTTTTCTTTGATTAGGTTTATTTTTATTCCTTCTTTATAATTTGCTATTTGGAATCTAAAGAGGTTTTATCCACTTCCAAGCTACATGTTTGAAAAGCAAGATAACACCACCAAGAAAGAATCAACAATTGTAAATCGTTCCTATGAAATATGTTATGTCTTACATCCTCTGTAAAGCATTTCCCAGAAAATTAATATTCCTGCAACCTCTCAGTATCTCATCTAAAGCATGCAAACAAACAGAAAGCCAGATGGGCTTGACAAGAATTTTGTGATTTGTGCCAAACTTAGCTAGTGGTACATTTGCTATTAAGAAGTATAAGCTGCAAATTCCTCTGCTTATGAACTTGAGACCATTCTCTGGTCCAGTCTAAATACAACTTTGTTTACACTGATTTAGTAGCCTTCTGAGATTGCCTGGTTACTTTCCTGTGTTCCCTCAGCAGGTGAAATTACTTGCTGAGCTGCACAAAATCATGCTGGGAAATAGCTGTGCACGTAAATCTTGCCAGTATTTATTTAATGTTATGTTACTGCTTGAAAATGAAAAGTAGTAATATTTAAAATGCAGCCAAAGTGATGATGACCTATAAAAGCAAAAGAAAAGGCCAGGTAACAAATGAAACTAACTTACATGCTGGTTTTGATGTCATTGTTTCTACTCCTACAGCAGCAGCTCCCTTTGTGGTTTTACAAACCACAAGTAGTATGTTAGCTTTATATCCCCTTCTCTAGTAATAGGTCTCTCTCTAACCACTAGCATGCTCTCTCAATTAAAGCCTATGTACCTTGAACTGCTGAAGGTAGTGTTTTTGAATTCCAACAACAGAATATCTCTAAGAAAATTCAGGTATCAGCCATGATAGCTACATCTGGAGGATACACAAAAATTCTCAGAGGGTTAACCGGACTTCTTTTTGCTAAAAAGATAAGTATATGAAATTCGCGTTCACTGAATTTTTGCCTGCATATTAATGGATATTTTAATTTTCTGCAACTATTTGAAGCTGGTTTATCCTTTATGCATTCACTTCAAAACTGGCATTAATATCAAGCAAAACACTTTGTTAGTGTTGGCACTATACAGCTGTTAAGTGGTGAAAGTGAGGGCAGACAGACTAGAAGAAGTCTGAAGTGTACCTGAGAGAGAAAGGGCAGGCTTCAGGCACTCAGCAGGTTGTCTGGAGAACAGTGCAAGTCACACTTTAAGAAGTCTGGCTTCGGAGAGGTGTAAACCCCGCTTCTGCTGGGGGGAAGCAGCATTACCTCTTTGAACTGGGGACTACATTCTTCCCACTTTCCTTCTGTCTGTCATAGAGGCTTCCTGTGCCTCCAGAACCTGCTGCTGATGCTGCCAGGGCCATGACACCAACCCCTACCATGGAAGTTGAGCAGCACAAGCCAACAGTTCAAATATGTCTTGAGGATCCCAGAAATACTTATGACTTCTGATCCCCTTAATTTCATAGATATAGTACCTGTTATCCCAATGAGCTTGTTGGAAACTAGCTTGGGTATGTGGATAAAACCTAAAGTCATTACTTTGACCAAAGCATAATGTCATCGGGAACCATAGTATGTTCTTAGAAGCCACACATTTCCCCAGCATAGGTCTAAAGAATGGTGCAAATGCTTGCCTGCCTGACTTCTGTATGTCCCTGAGGACTAAAGCTTGTTATATATCGTTAGTTATAGATTTAGTCAGCAATACCTTCTGAGACTAAAATAGAAGGCACTGAATCCTGTCAGTGATATCCCTAAGTTCTATTTTACATGTTTCTTCCTGAAAAGCTAAATCCAAGATACCAGAGGCATCACTGACCTTCTGTTCTAGATCTTCCTTTATTTCTAGCAAAGCAGGTCTTTCTTCATAAGAGTTTTGCTAAGTCATTCCTTAGCTTCTTCAGACCAACATATTGAGCAGAATCAGCAGGATAAATGATGACAGAGGGTGCAGGGTGGCTTAATAAAATGCGTAAGGCTTCAGGTGTAGCCTTGTTTCTTCATTCCCATTCCATAATATTCTGTTAAACATCACAAAGGGTCTTGATCTGCCACACTCCTTTCCCAGAGTTCTGCTCTATCATTTCAGGACTTTTGGGGCAAACAAGCTATATTGGTACACGCACATACACATACAGATATAGGTCAAGTTACTGTCTTATGATTAAACAGTTTAAGTTGTAACACAGTGAATATGGGAGAAAGATTTGCAGTGCCTATAAACTATTGCTGGTTCTGTGGAAAACACAGTATTATGCAAGGACAGTGTTCTAGGTGGTTGAAGTTTAATCTATGACACCTCAAATCAAAACTTCAGGCTTCTTAAAATACAGATTTCTAGTTGTGACACAAGTCCATGGAAATATGCAGACATGAAACTCTGTCTTAGTAAGCAGCTCACAGCACATCCTGAACAGGGTGCAGTTTAAATCTTGTACAGAGAGTACATCCTGGTTCCCTTGTCAAAGCGAACAACTTCATAGATATGCCATTACTCCATGATTTTGAAGACAAGTGCAAATGCTGACATAGCTAAAAGGCTGTTATCTTTAATGCACAGTCTTGGTTACAGTCAATTATCACCATCTGCTGTCTAAATATTAAAATTCTTATGGACAGAATATTTGAGGAGCATATCTGGGATAGGAAGGATTGTAACAACAGCGATGACAACAATAATAATAATAAATGACAGGAGAAAACATTCATGTGGAAGCTGAAACTTTGACATATATAAGAACCTCTCTCCCTATAAAGAGATCAAATTGTGAGGGACTGGCGATTTCCAAATAATCTGCTTTGTAGTGGATTGTCTACTTACGTGCTAAGCAGAATGCTTTTATTCCCTCTATATGATTTTTCCAATGTATTTGTCAAAGCATTTGAGAAGATTGTATTTTTTATAATGTCTCTAATCTTTTCAATTGAAAGTAAAAGAGGTAAAAGAATCAAAGGGTCAAGGATTTGATATCCTTAGTAGGGGAGATATATCCTGCTTTGGGTAAAACTCTGTGAAATCAGCTTTCAGAATTTAACTTCTCTCTAGCTGCAGTATTGCAAGGGCATGAAGAAAGCTCAGTGGTTGCTGATGGTTTCCTTAGATTGTTCTGCACCAAATCATACTCACAATAGCAGAGGCTTCCGTCATTGCAGGAACTGGCAGAATTTAGTGACCATTCAGATAAATGCCTTTTGAAGGTCTGTTCTGAGAATTATAAGTGCTTGACGATTCAATGCAGCAAATGAAATAAGTTTGTTCTTCACAGATCTGAAAGGTGGTTTGCAGTTAGTGTCTCTGTCCCTTTCAGTCTGAATCTGGCATTATTGCTATTAAGATGCAGATTAGGCCTTTTAAGGATTGCAGGTTTCCTTCCAAATTTCAGTGATCAAGAGCAGGAATTGCACTGTTTATTTACAATGTGTTTGGGGTCTAAGGCTAAATACAAGTTTATCACTTGTATCTTCACAGCAGATTTTTGCTTCAAATTCAGTGACCCATTTGAGCCACAGCAGAAGGTCACTGTTGCAAATTTGCTCTCATTCATTGGTCTCAGTGACAGAATTAAATTATTTCAGCCTAGTTCTTAGTGGGAGAGCAGCTGTACCACTTAAAAAAAAATTTAATGAAAACCAGTAAAGCCTCACCTTGTCTCAGCAAAAAGACCAGGAATAGAACAGTTAAAGTTAAGTTATGGTCTGTAATCTCAACTCAACTCAAAAAAAGTGTATTACCTTAATAAATGCAAAATTTCAGCAGGCTAACAGCTATGCAGTTGTTCTCTAGGCTTGAGCTGGCTCTCACTAACATCAATTGAAGCCTTCCTAAAAATTGAGGAAGATGTTATATTGAGCACTGTAAGTATAGAGAAGAATGAATTGCTTGAAAGAGAATCCACAGTCTTTGAGATAAAGCGTGCAATGCTTTTTAAAGGCAAAAGTGCTTTTGCTCAGCATAGAAGGTTTAGCACACTGAAGCCAGTGATAAATGTGTGGGTTTAGCTAGATAAGACATTACCAAAGAGAAGGATCTGGCCTATTCATTACTCTAGGATAACTAGCAAATTGACAGGAAATCCAAACAAGCTGCTAATTCTTCTTCCACATAAGTATGGGAATGGCAAGCTACATGGCCCAGCTGTACTGAATAAGGGGGAGAAAAAAAAAAAAAAAAGGCAACCTCAAGAAAACAGGGCAGACATGAAGCATTCCTAGCTAGAATTTATCTGGATTTATCTTCTGAAATATAATTTTTTCCTTTGCTTTCTTTGGCCAAAGTATGTCTCCATGTGAGACATGGTCCAATTCTAATTAGAATATTTTATTTAGTAAGCTCTATTTTATTGAGGAAGTTGGATATTATATATTATTTGCACAACACAGATATTACAGAAGTGATAATTAATAAGTGAAAAACTGTAGAAAGTGTGAGACAGATACTAAAGAGGAATATAGGAAGAAAAATACATAAATACATCAGTCTTGATACAACCTGTTCTTTAACAACAGATAATGTACTTCTGTAAGAGAACAACTCTTTACATCCAGGTTTGGCATGATACTCGCACAGAGGAGAATATTTGAGTCACTATTTTACATATAAATGAATGATACTTTCTCATCATTGAGATGCTAATAAATTTTGAGAATCAAATCTCAAAAGTGGCTTGTCTAAACTTTCTGAAATTGTATTTATGAGTTCCTTTCCTTTCCCCTTGCCTTGCCTTGCCTTGCCTTGCCTTGCCTTGCCTTGCCTTGCCTTGCCTTGCCTTGCCTTGCCTTGCCTTTCTTCAGAAAAATCTCATCTGGGATTCCTGAATAACATCAAACATGCTGAAGTAGTTACCTTGATTCTCTAACTGCATTCTTATGGAAGATCTTTGCTAAAGCTTCTGTTGTATTCTTTAAACATCTTTTTATACCTGAACTGTGGTCTAAAATACATATAGTGAGAGTAACTCTTTGTATATTGGTAGTAAAACTGATAATAAGAATATATTAAATATAAACTCTGAGAAAATACATGGACTATGTAGATTTTAGATATCACTTTTTTCTCCCCAAATTTTATGATCTCTGTATGTGAAATAATACATGTTCACAGTTTTACAGATACAAAACCTATAAGCACAGCATGGGTTTCTATAAGGTCCAGAGGAGACAAGGATGAAAAGGAGCTATTTATCCATCCTGCATGTATTTAAACAGTGCCTATTAGTTCCTACAACACATTACCTTGTGATTTGTCTAGTTTGTTAATCAGTTAATCAATTATAGATGTGCTGTTACATGTCTTGCAAGACTATTCCTCATCTGAAATACCATACAAATATTTTGTAATTTTACTTTTTAATTTGAAGTACTAAACCTTCAACAGATTATTAATTTTACAAAGCTTCAGCATCACTTTTCAGGTACCTGAGAAAGGAAGTCTGTGGTGCTACTGTGAAAGCCAAAACATGCTTCCCTCTTTCTCTTCCCTGCTTTGCCCTCAACTTTGAATGCACCAGTAGGATGAAAGAAGAATGAAGCATCTCTCTGATGCTGTTAACTTTCCCCAAGACAACATAGTTTTTAAGCACGGCATTTACTTAGATCAAAACTCTGTATGAAAAGAAATGTTTTCAGCTTGGTATCGTGTTGCTGGTAGTGAAGGCACTCTTTTTGGATTCGTAGAGATAAAATTCATTACTGTTATGGAAAAGAGACCTTAGTGGATATCCCTATAGAAAGGATGGGTTGCAAATGCAATTGTATCATAAGAACATTCTGGATCACAACAAAGTTACTGGAAAGTAATTTCCAAACATTTCCAAGACTACTTCTAGAGACATCTAAAAATCTGAAAATGAAAAAAGTCAAACTAATTTGAGAATATATTTGTAATAGTATTAATACCTTCACTGTGTTTCATACCTTGAATATAATTTCTCGGTTTCTAGTCCCCCAGGAGCTGTTCTTTTATTAACATCATAGAAGTTCTGTTTATAACTTGTTGTCAGAATATTTGACAATAAATTAAAATTCATAGAATACCTACTTTTTCACTAATGGGGAAAACTCTCTTCTTTTATCCTCATTGTTTTGACATAAGAAATAATTCATCTGCCTTTACATGAGAATGATAAATGTTCTGTAAACAGTAATTACAGGGTAGGCTCTGTATGTTCATGCTATTCACAAAACATAGTAATAGACCAACATCTGCAGTTTGGGTTTTGATCAACTATATTTGTCTTCTGGACTAGTTATCTCCAGTTGCTTATGAATGAGTTTAAACTGTCAATATGGCCATTCACACAACAAAAAATATTATTTTCTTCATCTATCACTTGCTTATGATTTATGGAAACACCCACTATAAATTGTCCTGGTTCAAGCCGTTCCTTTTGTAGATCTAAGTTTACAAACTATAATTTCCAAATGTAGCTTCTTTAGGCAAGATGCTTGTGTCACTGTAATAGAGATTTAAACAGCTTTGGTTATCTTCAAAGCAGTGCATGTGTAGCTTGGAGTATAGTTATTTGTGAAATAGGAACATTAACTGAAAGGAAAATTATTACTTTTTGTAGTGGAGCATAGATTCATTATGAAGATCTTTGGGGAGAAGCACTCTCAATAAGCAGATTATTTAAAAAATTGTCCTAAAATGAGTGTCTTTGAACACTAGGGTTTGTCTTGATGCTGGAACTATCATTCATTAATTTAAAATAAACTTGTGATTTTTTTATCTCACTGAATCAAATATATCATTTTTGCCATGAAACATTTACAGGTAATTCAGATATGTGTCTGATTTGGGAGTATCCAAGTACTTTCCTTAATAGGGAGTATCAACAGAAATCACATTGTTTTTTATGGTGAGACACATATTTACTTTGAAAGTGCTGTGAAAAATGCATGATTTTGTTTCACTCAAAAATTATGTAAGTTGAAGAAGAGAAGACTCAGAGAGCTATTTTATGCCAACCTGACTCTTTGTATAACAGCACTAGACAAGAAGAAATCACTTTGTACTGAATAGGAAACCAGAAAGATTGAAAGACTAGGCAGAGCTCCACGCATTTCAATGGAACAAGAAGTATTCTCATTGCTGGGGAGTCAGCACTGTCACATTTATCCTTTTCCCAACTTCAGACCACATTTTACATGTATAGTTTATAGTCATAAGGGAGACTCGCATGAATTAGGCTGAAAAATCTGTTCCATATACTTTTGTCTTCATTCGTCTGAAATCAAATGAAAACTCTCATCAGCATATCATGTTCTGGCCTTTTGTCCAGATCCATTCTTTCTTTCCCCATATGGATAATGTCTGGCCAGGAAGGAAATGACTGCATTTTCAACTACAGGAATGAAATCTGGCCTAATGGAAACTTGGTTGAGTTACTTCCTGAAATCTAATGACTACAGAGAGCTTTCCAGGAGAAGACTAAGATCAGCAGAAATGCTGGCCAGTGAAAGACATAACATTCTAAAATACTCATAACACAGATTTTCAAAAAGCTTACTTCTGTTGCTGTGCTATTTGGGGACTGATGATTACCAGTGTTTGAAAAATCAAACAAGTTTTACTTTCATTCACCTAATTCAGTCTCCATTTATTGATGAAGAGTCTGAGTAGTCCCACTGAGCCAATGTAAGCTTGTTAGGGGTTATGCAGAGCATCAGTTGAAAAGCAGAGAGAACAGTAGCATTTGAGGCATCACAATGTCCCTTCTCAGATGCCACTGAAAATAGCCACCTTATGGTGACACCAATACAGACAGTCTCATACTCTTGTCCAGTTAAAGGTTTCTGTATGGAATGCAGAAGTTTCTTGTTTTATTTTTCCCTTTTTTTTTGGTGCTGATTCCTGAAGGAAAAGCATTTATAAATAAGCTGGTTCATGACTTCATTGGAGAAAGGAAACATACAGAAGAGAAAAAGTAAGTGTACATCAGGTGGCCATATGAAAGCTAAATAATAGCAAAGTTCAAAAGATCGGTCAGCATGGAGGACAGTAAAGCAGTCCAAACAATTTCAAATACTTCAGTATACCTCTAATTTTAGTTTGCATAAAAATTTAGCCGTACATCTTGGGATTTACATTTGCAATTTATAAATGCTTGATTTACATTTTCTTTCATTTTCCTTGGATTTCAGAGGAAGCCAAGCTTGGTGTGACCTCTTCCTTTTGAAGAAAATCAAGATCACCTTACTGTGTCTTGATTAGTTAGTTGGAATGGCATTTGTTTTAACCAATTACTATACAATGTCACAATCTGTTTCTAAGAGAAAATTTGGTATGCATTTAGAAAACTTAATTATATTTCCTTTTTTGGCATCTTTCTGTTTTCCAGTTCCCCTTTCACCCACCTAACTATACAAACTTAGAAGTAAGTATCCAGATAGTGTTACTGCATTGTTGTTACTGCAATCTCTTTCACACTGTCTGCAGGGATTAGCTGAAGTGACACAATTTCTAATAAAATTTTACACCAGTAAACCCGGCTTGAAGAGCAGATGTAAAAATCCAGCTGGTTGTCATGCATTAGGCATTCATTCATAAGAAAGCACACTACTGTGCATATGTGGGATGGGATGTTTTGCTATGCCAAAAGCAAATCTTCATGCTGCTGAATTTATGCATTTCCCACTGCTACTCAAAATGCTTGTCTGAACGCTTAGGCAGGGGAGAGCTCTCTCTGCGGAAAATGCTCATCTTCTGTTCAAGTCAAGAGGTCTGACTTGTACTCTATTCACTATTCATTGGCAATTTGCAGCCAATGTTTGCTTTATCGTCACGAATTAACGAGGTAAAGATTGTGGCACTAATTTTTACTTCAGTGTGATATTACGAAGCAGGCAATAAATGGCAAGAAGAGAGGAGAAGCAAAGAAGAAAACAAACCAGGAACTCCACAATGATAAATGTAGTATCCCCTTCTCCCTCAAGAAATGAAATTATTCTGACAGGGTCAGAGATTCTGCTTGGCAAACCATCTTAAATTAATTACCTGCTTGACATTTTAAAGGAAGGTTTCAGATTGTAAATTTAACCCAGACAAAGCATCCTTTTTAATCTTGTCAGTATGCAAACTACTTTGCACTGCAGTCTGTGAATTATTTATCAGAGAAACGACCCCAAAGGGTAAAAGGAAAATCGGGAGTATTTGATCTCGGGTTCTGCAGTCTGATGTACTTCTCTACCTCAGATCTGTACCTGTTGCAGTTGCTTAATTTCTCTGTCTTTGATGTTACTGGTATTTAGCTCCCATGCTGTTCTCTAACACCTAAATATTTTTTCCCCATTTAAAGGCATTCACATTGCTTCTAAAACTGTGCCCCAGCAAATAATTGTATCTACTTTCCAGGGTAAAACAAAAGCTAAATAAAGGGGGAAAAAAACACTTGTCTTTCTGTTCTGTGTGTTTTCATTAGAATAAGCACACAGTATTTATGGCTGTTGTTCTTATTCATGCATTCAGGTGAAAACATGTTCTGTAATAGTCATCTACATAGCCTGAGTTTTTACTTTTAAACTGCATTAAAACATTAATCCTGTAACAAATAGTGTAACATTAATGAAGGATGGTCACCCACTATAAAAACACCATGAAAGATGGGAGTCCAGAATCCAGTTCTGACACAGGTTTTTGTTTGTTTGTTTGTTCGTTTGTTTGTTTTCTTTGGTTGACTGGTTGGTTTTGTTGGTTTTATTGGTTTTGTTTTTAATGTAAAACCATTTCATTTTAGTCTCCTGTTTTTTAAATAGAGCCTGTACAACTTCTGATTTTCTCTTTTTAGGCTTCAAGATTATTTATTCAACAATATTTCATATAAAGTTTAGTGTTACTGTGAACAGAGAAGACCTCTAAATGCAATTATAATTTAGGGACCAACACAAATCAGAACATAACCTAATACCTGCTCTTGATTGACATTGAACTTGTTTGCTTAGTTACTCTGGATTTCTACACAGACCATAATTCTCCAAAGACATCAAGAAGTAAGCATCTTATATTTAGAAGAAAGTCAGATTTGAAAAATAATCAATAAAAAAAAACCCTAGACAATTGTAACAACTTAAGCATTTAATGCTACTATACACATTTTTCACTTTGAGAACATTTTCTCCATGGATATGCATTGTTAACTTTTGATGTTTCACGTTTCAAAGATGTTCCAATATTTTCTGTTTTATCTAAATGTAAGATGAACTTTAGCTGAGCTGAGTGGAAAGTTCAGTAGAAAGTCTATCAATCTGCAGAGAGAAATTATAATTCCCTTCTGCTTCTGTCATATGGTATGAAAAATTATTTCTTTGACCTATGGAAGATTTTTCATCTTGATGTGAGCTGAAATGAAGCTGATAAAAATGTTATATTATTCTTTGGTTTAGTACACTGCCCAATGTTTTTGCTTTATAATTTTTCATTCTTTAGTGGGAGAATTTTTTCCAACCACCAGACTTTCTTCTTCCTTTGTGTCAATGGTTAAAGGTTCCAAGATCAAGACATGACACACTTCATAATAGAAATCTGTCTAAACAAACTGTGGTTGAGCTTTTATTTTACTATGGCTTTCTAATGAAATAAGTCAGTTCTGACAGACAATTCTCATTTCAAGAAATATTTGCCAGATTTCTACTTAGGTTTCGAAGTACTCCAAGACTTTGGACTTGACTTCAGTTTCCTAATAAAAAAAATGCTTAAACTCTTTGTGAGCTGATGAAAGATTAACAATGTATGGCATAAAATCAGGGATACCACACTAGTTAATTGCAAGCCTCCCCACTTTAAGGTTGTATCCACTTTTTGTTTGTTTTAACCATAAAACTCCCAAGAAATATTTAAAGGATTGTGTACATCCTCCACAATCTCTTTACCTATCTATAAGTTCGCCTTTGCAGATTCTTGTATCCATACAAAATACCCAACTAAGAAACTGAAGACTTTTGCTTACAGAATATCCCAGATCCCTCTTTAATGAAGTGCAAGTATGAGCTCTAGTGTCTGTGAATACATTCTAATTAGGGATTTTGGCTATGATAATTTCCCCTGTGATTTCTGTTCAGCTGACTTCTCTTCTCCTCCTGGCCCTCACTCAAACTCTGTCAGTGCTGAGGTTGTGATCGGAAACCATCCTAATGACAACTGCATTTCAAAGTCTTCCTTTAAGTTATTTTTACATTTCCCAACTGATTTGTGAAGGTGGTTGAGACTCATATGAGTGCAAAGAATTACCTTTATCTAGATATGAATATTATTTTATGCTAATTACTGAAGCTTTTCTTTTAAGTTAAGTAAAATGGACACTGTGATTCTTATATATTTATCAATAGCAATCAAACTTTGATGTTCATTGTCTATGCCTGATCTTTGATCTGCTTATGATGAAATTACCTATGGGACTTTTTCAAGCTGTTAAAATACATATTTTCTGAAGTCATCATGAACAGACTGTACGTTCTTCATGTCCTAGGTAGCTGAGGCTGAACACTAGTAGTGAAGTAATATAACTGCTCCATCAAGATATTCACTGGTGGTCTTGGCTATGTGCCCAAAGTCCAATGAATGAAATTTACCCCTCTGCAGCAGGAGCTAAACCTTACTTGTACTCTGCTTGCTGGTACATTGGCCTTTCATTGCTGCTCTGCACAAAAGTGTGTTTCATCCATGTTCAGACCTTTAACATTTCAAATCCATTTCATTGACTGTGTATCTTCTTTCATTTCCCTGAGTGCATTATTATGAGATTCTACTATTCTGATATGTACAGAAATACCATTTGTATGATTGTGGTTTGGTTTTACTTAACCTTGTAATTTCATTGATCATCTTTGTATTCTGTTCCTTTGTGATGACTTTTCCTACCCTTCACAAAGACCTGATACACATATTGAGATTTATGTAGTGCAAAGCAATGGCTTGAGATTGCAGTGGAGCAGCAATAGCTAATCTAGCAAAACTTTCTTCCCTTTGCTGGAGTGAGGTGGTACTTCATGTAGCACAGGAAAAGGAGATGGGACATGATTACCATTCTACATGTTGTAAATATTCCTGGCTTTCCTGATGAGAAGTTATGGCAAAGTGTCCATACTTGGCTTGCTTAAAATTTTAGTCAGAGAGTGAAAATTTTCCTGAAATGTGGCACAGATGAAATGAATGGTGCACAGAGGCAAGCTCTCCTTTTTCCTAGTAGGCTAGTATGTAAGCTGGAGGGATCACATGGAGTTTTAAAATACATTAGGGTTTATTAAGCAGTTGTTTTAATGTTTAAAGCCTATGGTTTGGGCTTTTTTTGTCAGCTTTCATTTGCTGTGCACTTTTCCTCACATAACTATTTAATTTGCTTTGCCTGTGTGCTAACAATTTGTGGTGAGAATGTCTTTCAAAACACAGCATCCCTCACCATCTAATATACCACCTTTCACCTTGGATAAGCCTTTTATTTATTTTTAAATGAATTTCACCTAATTTCTAACACATTACACCTCATTATGGAGTAATTTCTCTTGGTATGAAAAGACCTCACTAATTGCTCCATTCAAAAATGATTATCTCTCAGGAAGGGTGTTATAAGGGAAGTGTAATGGATAAGGATTTTTTTTTCCCCCCTATATTCTGCTTGAGCATTTCTTTTTCTCAAGTGATTAGTTTTGCTGCATCTGTGTTTACTTAAGAACCTGAAGCTAAAATAATTAGTAACAGGTGGCTGAGGTCTTACTGATAATCTGCCTGCCTTTTAGATGTATTTCTATAAAAGGTTTTCAGTTCCCACATTCTGGTTCTTTTCCATACTTAACAAGCTGTAATGAGAAATGATCTCACGCGGTGTGTTACTTGGACTTACTTCATTCTGGGAGAGGTTTTATTTTAACACTTTTAGCTGATTGTATGACACATTTTACACTTAATAATGGCAAATCATGCTTCATCTCCTCCTGTCGTACAGGGGTTTTCACAGTTTTCTATGGCTTGGTTTTCTAAGGATATGTTTGCATTGATAGTTTATTCTATGTTTTCACATGTGTTCTTTCCTGATTTTGCTTTCAGGAATTTTCAGTGGATTTTCCTTAATACTTTTCTTAACCAGCTATTTGCTGAATTTTTCAGATCCTTTTCTGCTGAGTCTGGTGATGTTTAAAAGACAGGTGGTAAATGTTTTATACTGCTACTATTAGGTCTTTAAAAGTATGACTGAGTTTCTTTGAATTTATGTATATGGTATGTTTACATAAAATGTGGCATCTACATATCTGAGCTTCCTACCTATGCAGCCATGAATGCAGTAAGAAAAAGAAGTCATTCAGCTGCACATGATGGGCTGGATATGGTTTACTGACATTTATGGATGCAGGTAGGAGATTGCTACAGCTATTTGAACACTCAGGCAGGGTGGTCCTATTTCAAGACCAAGATGGAAAGCCAAGATTATGAAACCATCCATGCAGTTACTCAACAGCCAAGTGGCTTTGACATATGTTAGGGATATATGCAGCCCATTGTGCCTAGCTCGTTCCAGGGGTTTGAAATGTAGCTTTCCACATCCCAAGATGTTAAAGGGCTTTTATTATCTTTTATTGGAACCATTACATTTTCTGTTAATACACACTTAAAAAGTTACAATGAAACTGATGTGATGTTCTAGTGACTGAGTTACTCTCCAGGGATGTTTGGGGATAGTTACTGGAATTATTATTTTCTGCCTTAAATATCTCAGAGTCTCTAAAAAAACTTCAAAGGTTTGCAATTGGCCTTACGAAGAATGCGAAAACAAAATGAGAAATCCATACTGTTCATTTGTGGAGCTTCAGATAGCTCACATTTGCTGAGACAACTTCACACTGGAATCAGTCACCAGGATCTGTGCTATAGAGCACAGGTGGCTTTGTATCTCCTATTAATTTAGTGTAAACTGCACCCATCTGTACATGGAAATAATTCCTACCCACAGTTAGCTATGAAGTCTTCACAAAAATCTAGTTTTAAAGAATGGTAATCACTGAAAAAAACCACAATTATCTGTTATCTTGCAACATTAGGAAATACTTGTGGAGGCAGAGAAGTAAGCATCTTGGGGTTTTCTTTAAGCTCTAACTCCCACACAGTGATAATAGCTTTTTCAACAACCATCCAGTCCTCTTCCAAGTTTATAACATATAAGAAAATAATACTTTTTAACAACAGTCAGCTTTGAACATAAATTAATATGAAATTTTAAAGAAGGAGCTCATTGTGGAAAAGTTAGTAATGACATGCAAATAACATCTTCCTGGTTATAGGAGGAGCTAAAATAAAGCAGTCTGGAGAACTACACAGGAACAATTACATCTAGTAAGATCTAGAAAGAGATAATAATGCCATGCTTCTATTTCTTGATGTAAAATATTATTGAGAAAGATTATGGTGAATTGTCTTTCACAGTTCAGAGAAAAGATACTTACACAAATGCCTATTTAAATTAAGAATCAAATTATCATCCTGCAGTTCATTGTGAAGTAGTCAAAATATTAGTAAATCACACATTTAACATGAATAACTTTTTTTTTTCCTGAATAACTTTAGTGTTCTTTTTTTTTCCTGTATAATCCTGCTTTTTTTTTAAAAAAAAAAAAATAGTATTATTATTGTTATTTCCTCCCAGATGCTAGGAGAACTATATTACTAAATAGTAAGGCTAGCAAGTCAATAACTTGCTTCTAATCAGGAACTTGAATTTGCTACAGAAACATCCTAAATTTAGCCGGGGAACTGTCATACTTCTTGATAAGCAGTTTGTAGAAGACAACCACAAATTTGCAAAGAGCAGTTCCCTCGGCCAAAGTGTTTGTGCCTTTTTTCTCTAAATTGCAAATGCCTCCTAGCTGTCTAAAGCTGGTGGAGTAAATAGAAATTTCTTTAATGGCCTTTGGAAAACATAATTTAATAGAAGACATTGGACCATATAGAGTTATTAGAGTTATAATGATAAACATGTGAGAGAAAAAGCATTTCATTAAATACACAGAAGCACTCCTGAGGGGATGGACTAGAGGTGAGTTCCATGCTTTCCAACTCTGCATTCAGCTGGAGAAGGTGCCTCCTCTTTTGTTCACTCACTCTCTACTCTTTCCTTGTCTGAAAGGATGCACAGTTCTTGCTGGCAGTGAGGAATGTGTTGCTCTTTCCAGGCAAGCCTTCTACAGCATGGAAATACAAGCTGGACTACCCAAAACATGGAGGTCAGTGAACCAAAGTCTCTTACTTTCTGAACAACCTTTTAACTACCCTTATTGGCAGCAGTACTTTTACAGCTTAACTACTGCTCCAGGAGTTATTTTTAAATAAGAAAAGCACTGTAGGCATATTTTTTGATAGACACATCCTATTAGCTTGTGTTGAGCTTGTCCTGTGTGGTTCTGTCAGATCAGACCTATCTCCAGTGGTTTTGGACCCGTAATGGGACTCAAGGAGGAGCCGCCCACCTCACTGCACAAGCTGAGTGAATTCAGCACAGAAACAGAACTGCAGGTGCATAGAGAATGGTTATGTTGGACAGGGAGCCTTCATCTGAGGCGGGGCTGTGCTGGGGATATTTTGGATGTCAGTTTTGATTTGCAAATCTCAATTTTAAGCTTCTCTATTGCTTATAGGATTTAGCCCTCAGGCAGATCTGAAAATCTATGCTGTGCCGAACTGCTTATTTTAATGTTTTTGCCTCCAAAGTAATATACCTTCGATCATATGTATTGTAACTGAAGTTTGTTTTCTAGTGCTTTATTTTTATGTTAACTACCATGAGAAAATGAAATTATATTTATCTGGATGGGAAAAAAAACCAAACATGTATGACAGAGCTGGGAAAAACTTCTGAGGATCTAGTTCAAACTTCTTCACCAAACTAAGAGGGCATAAGATGCGATTATTATAGAGAGAAAGTTGAGATGGTGTTTAACAGAAATACTTGCTTTAGGTTTGCAGCACATTCAGAGAATGGCCTTGTGAATCCCTGGGGCTCAGCTTCATTATTTTTTTCACAGGGCCTGTGGCTGCAATTACATCTGAGCAATGTGTTACAGTGTGGGGAGAGTGGAGGCACAAGCAGCAGGTTACAAAAGCAGATGTCAATGAATCTGGATAATTTCATTACACTTCAGTAGAGAGCTGGAAAAATATAAGAGAAAAGAAATATCTGTCTTATAAGGGACATAAATACAGCATTCTGTGCCTGGCAAGACAGAAAGAAAGTGTCACAAGGTTTGCTGAGAGCAGAGCATCTCAGGGTTAGGCCTATGATGAAGCTGTGGGGAGGCTATCAAACAATACTGGAGATCCTTCTTTGAAATACTGCTAAATGTCATGGGTAAGAGATAGACATTTTATTTCATCAGTGTCTCCCAGTGAGGATGCCCACTTTGTCCTGGGCTAAGTTTGAGGTGGTACATCTGCTGAAGCTTGGAATGGAAATCAGTTGTGGGTGGAAAACAATGTACTTTTAATTATATATCAGATTAATTAATTGTTTTCTATTCAGGAAAAAAAACAGAGCTACAGTTTAAGTTGCATCCTTCATTTTAATTTTTTTTTTTTCCTCTTTCCTAGTTTGCCTGGTGGGATATTGTAAGACTTCACTGAAGTGAACGTAAGTGACTTTTCCTTGTATTTCAAAATATTGTCACTCACATGAAGTTTTACATTCTACCCAAGCTGTGATCAAGATAGCCATTCCATAAATGAGTTCACTTTCATTATCATTATCTATGACAGTCACACACAATGATGAGCCATGAGATAAGCTGGAGTGGCAGACACCTACAGACTCCAAAGGCTTTTCTTGTGAGGTCCCTTGTATCCTGCTGATGTCTCAATCTGTTTCTCCCCAAGGGTCATGAAATCAATTTGTTGCCAGGAACCTTGTCAGCCGTGTTCTACTACTTGACTTTCAGATTTGCTGTGACAACCTTTTTAGATGAGATGGCATGACCATAACTGCCTTTGATTCTGGGATCTGGTCAAGCTACTAACAGACTGTGCTTGGAAGAGCAAAATGCCCAGTATAATGTTCTCTTGATTAGAGGGCTTTTGTGTGCAGAATCAATTGACACAGAGTAGCTGAGTGAAAACCCTTAGAGTAAGCCTGAGGAGTGGAATCCTCCCCTTTGCCTAGGATATCTACAGAAATCCTGACAGTGTGGTCTATTATGCAAGGAAATAAACAGAGCATTTTCTGTGCACAGAAAGCTCTGAACTGCTTTACTGATGCCCCTGGGATCAGCTTTTGAAGGAAACATAGGACTGCAACAGGTCTTGCAGCTCATGGGAGGCAAAACATGCCATTTCCACAAGAGATGGTTTAGGGACCAGTCTCCCAGCAGAACATTTTCATTCTTATGGGACTAGAAAGAACATCAGGAGTTGTTTCAGTCCAAATATTGTTCTGATCACTTTTATCTAGACAGACAGATGGTAACATTTAGAATAGTGCACTAAACCTATATAATCCCTAAGTAACTACCGATAGTTCCATGCTTATTAGGCACTGACCTTCTCAATTTTCTTCCCTCCTTTTCAGTAGCTATCTGCTGGTAAGATCAAATGTTTCACTGGGAACCTTACTCAAGGATCATGTGCTACACACAAGATTTTTTGAACATGAAGCTCAAGGACTTCTGACATGCTGTAACAGCCCCGCCTTTGTACTGCTTGAGTTTATTCTCTATTGCTGGGGCCATAAGTTAACCTGATAAAAATTAATATCTTAAGAAAGCATACACATCCAATAATATTAAATGTGAGAATTTTATGCTTACATCCAATAATACACTCTCAGTCTCAATTTTTTTCAGCTTTTATGAAAAAGAGTATCTCATACAGAATGGTTTCAGAAGAGAAAAAGCTTTGGCTTTTCTGTTATGCTTCATAAATAAAAAGATATTGTTATATATGTCTGTATAAATGCATGTATATGTACATATACGTATGTTTATATATGTATGCTCTTTTCTTTAACCTTCTAAAAAAAGCTGAAGGAAGGCAGAAAGAGAAGAATATGGTAATAAAAAAATTATGTGGTTAGAAAAGTCTATTAAAGAAAAAAAAAGGAAAAAAGAAAAAAGGCATTTGGAAACAACAGGAAAAAGTAATGGAAAAAATATACCCATTGTGTTAAGACCTGTTGTGGCCTCTAAGATTACTTTGCATTTTCCTGACATTCTAGTTTGAACTTTTGTTTTCAAGAAGGCACAACAAAAAGCTCTTAAAATGTTGGTCATATAACAGCTTGTAATTTATGCAGATGTTGACTAAGACCTCCACCTTCTGAGCAACAGAAATAAAGCTATTAAGGCAAAAACAAAAGCATTTATCGTCTGTGAATTTGTAGTTTTTAATTCAAACACAGAGAGACTGGAAGATAACATGAAGTTCGTTTTTAGGCTTACCTAATCAGAAGTCTATGCTTTCAATTATTCAGTAGCCCTGAACTCTCAAATGGTGATCTGTGCTGCTTTCAGTGCTATGAAAACAAGCTTGCTTCTTTGAACAATCCAAATCAATAAATCTGATTAAGATATAGTCATTTTGAGAATGGAGGGAGGTCAGAGAGTAGGTCTGAAAGGGAACATAAGGAAGGAATTGCAGAAGAGTGTTAGTACAAATGTAAAATGTGAATCTTATTTACTTTGTGATCTGACGATTGACTTGCTTGGTGCCTTAAGTACGTGGTATCGCGAGTTTACAAAACTGTTCTCTCCTCATAACCAGTTCTTCTATGACAGAGCCCCCCTCTTGTTTGCTTTATCAGCTCACACTGAAATATCCTTTTGGAATTGTCCCTCTTGCCCCAGTATCCCAGACATACTGCTCTGTGCACATCCAATTCTACATGTACATCTGCTGCAGCAATCTGCAGAAGTGGGAATGCTGTCTTGCAGAACCTGCACACCTAGATCATAGGTGGTCTGGATTTAGATACAGCTGCCACACCTCCTTTATATTACCCCTTGTCTGCTGGTAGGACAAGAATATATATATATATTAAAGTATATTTTACACCATCTAGAGTGATGCTGTTCCAGTCTTAGCTAGGGATTCCAGGGAGTGCTCCGTGTGCATAAATAGTGTAATGTGGCTATTAGCATCACAAAACAGAAACAACTGAGTGACCACCTAATATGACAATCCTGTCTTAAGCAGGATACAAACATATGCTAATCACACAAGTCTGGGACAGACTAATCTGGTCTGGGAGTGAGGCTGCCAAAAGGAAAGTGATGGCAAGACAGACTGATGAGAGTATCATTTCCAATCTCTTTAGATCACACTGCTTTTCTTCAGTGTACCTGGCCCAGCAAAGGTAGTCTTGTCAAGAGTGTGAGTGGTGGTATCTAGACACCGAGACAGGACTGGGAGGAGAGGAAGGTGTAGGGTATGAAGCTAGATAGGTACTAACTAAGCTGTAGGATGGGACTTGTGATTTAAGACAGACAAAAGAGCTGAAACCTTGTGTAATGAACAACAACAAAAAGAGCACACTTCCTGTCACATTTATGTACACAACTCCCACTGATGTGAAAGGCAGGTCTGAGAACAGAATGACATTCTTGATGGAAAAAATCAGAAGGTCATTGCTTAGCAAATGCCTATAAAATAAATTTAAATGCTGTCCTACTGTGATTCATCTAAGGTTTGATCTAAAGTTCATTAAGTCCAAGGGAGTTTCTCTACTGACTTCAGTGGAATTTCAAATCAGGCATTAGAAAAGCTGTTCATTTCTTCTGAGAAGGTAATATTTTGTTGTAAACTGAAAATTATGCTTTCCTGTAATTTTCTTGAAATATAAAAACGGAAGAAAATTTTGACAGCATTAATCTGTGATACACAGTGTCTATGTCTTTGAAGGAAAATATCAGGAACAAAATATTCTAGAAACCTGCATAAAAACTTGATCTTTCCGTGGATGTATTTGTATATAGTAGTCACCAATCACTGCCACATGAAGATCTCATATTGTATGTATTAACTTCTGTGTTCATAAAGAGCTTAAAGAAACTGCTTTATAATTCTGTCTGGATCCAAGGATATCTAAAATTTAATGCTTCCAATTTGTGTAATGTTTTGCCTATAGAGAAATAATTTAACTTCCTTCCTTACTTTGTTCAGAAATTATGATGAAATAATGTTACTTTGTAGGCAAAGTAAGTGGATCAGATTCTCATGGAGTGATGCCTTCTTAAAAAAAGCATCTGCCTCAGTATTTCTTACTGCATATTTTTATTGTGATGTTTCTTGTAAGATATGTGTGGGTGAGTCGCTTTCCTTTATACTCAGTTGCACTTTGAGATACTGTAGTAAAATGTTTTTGACTTCCTTACACAATTAAGTAACCCCAGCAGGACTTCCTTTTCCAGGTTAACAGCAGCTTTTTGTGTGAATGTGCAGCTTCACTGTTTGACAGTCACTTCAAAAAAGTCTCTTTGAAGTTTATTTTTCCTCCTTCTGTTACAATGAAATGCTTCATACTGTACGTTAACAAGATGTGCTAAAGCAGATCACATGAAATAAACTTTTTAAATTGAGAAATTGCTGCTATATTATTCCTAGTACTTGACAAGATATTGAATACATCAGCAAATTTGAGATTTCCATCATCACTTCAGAATAGGATGAAGAAATATCTTTCATTAATATTTGGTGAATGGAAATGTGGATTACTTAAAGTAAATCATGAAGAGCCTACTTATTTTGTGTTGTCACAAACTGTAATGAAAGCAATGTGTGTTACACACAGCTTAGGGCTATACTACTACCCAAAACTGTCTAGGGGACCTGATTACACGTGGTACAGCCTAGATTGTGTGAGCTTCATCCATACTGCTGCTTAGGAACAACCTCTAGTCGAGGCTGTCTCTTTAGGTGTGCTCAGGCATAGTCCTGGCAGTGCTTGCTACCCTAGACCAAAGCCTTGCCAGAGACTGTGTTGTGGACAGTCACACCCTCATAACTGAGCCATGATCTGACCCTGCTTCATTTACTCATACAGATTCAGCCAGAGATGATAACAGAAAGAATCAGAATCATAGAATGTTTTGATTTAGAAGGGACATTTAAAGGTGATGTTGTCCAATCTACCTGCAGTGAGCAGGGACATCTTCAGCTTGATCAGGTTGCTCACAGCCTAGTCAAACCTGACCTTGAATGTTTCCAGGGATGGGGCATCTACCACCTCCCTGAGCAATATGTTCTGCTGTTTCACCACCGTCACTGGAAAAAAACCCAACTTCCTTATATGTAGTGTAAAGCTACCCTCTCTTAGTTTAAAACCATTACCCCTTGTCCTGTTGTAAGAGGCCCTGCTAAAAAGACTATCCCCATCTTTCTTTTTAAGCCCTCTTTAAGCACTGGAAGGTCACAATAAGGTGTCCCTTAAGCCTTCTTTTCTCGTGGCTGAACAACCCCAACTCACTTAGCCATTCTTCATAGGAGAGGTGTTCCATCCCTCTGATAATTTTTATGGCCCTCTTTTGGACCCCCTTCAATCCCCCATGTCTTTCTTGTGTTGAGGACTCCAGAGCTGGACACAGTACTACAGGTGGGGTTTCACCAGAGCACAGTGGCAGGATCACCTCCCTTGACCTGCTGGCCATGCTTCTTTTGATGCAGCCCAGGTTACAGTCAGCCATGTGGGCTGCAAGCATACACTGTTGGCTCGTGATCAGCTTTTCATCCATGAGTACACTCAAGTCCTTCTCCGCAGGATTGCTCTTAATCTCATGATCTCCCAGCCTGCATTGATACTGAGGATTGACCCTACCCAGGTGTAGGGCTTTGCCCTTGGCTTAGTTGGACCTCATGAGGTCCACATGGGCCCACTTCTCAAGCTTGCCTATCAGACTTTTCCACTAATAACCAGGGGTGGTCTGCATTTCCCAAGACAGCTATTTATCTAAGTAAACAAAGATCTTGAAACACAAGATTAGTTTTTTAAGGAAAATTGTACTTTTCTAGTATGGATGCTAGGTCTTTTGTTTGAAATGATTAATTATATGGTTTACAGAAATTCATTATGCTAGCATTAATTTCTAGTGGTTTGTAGGTTGAAACAGATTCTTTTAGCTAGAACATTAGAGAAGCCAACAGGAAATTATTGTATATATAACTGTATACAGTAGCTTGCTCAAGTTTGGGATTATTTTATTTCCTTTTTACTGAATCATAGGGTCACTTACATTTAGCTGAAAGATATTGTTCTTCAAACATGCATAAAAAGAAAGTAAAAAGCCAGCAGCTATTTTTACTTCCAAATAACCTACATTGATCACAAACTATATTTTGTCCGAGCTGCATTTCCTCTGGGTTTCGTAGGCTATGTCTCTTTTACACTTTAGTTAGTAGTCCAGTATGAGGCCTGAGGCATATTGTAACAGCCCAGGGAACTATTCTTTTCAGGAGTGACAGAAGACGTTTAAATGAATCATCAATAACTTTAAAGAAATCTGCCAGACAGAACTGTTGGAGTGAAATCTGCAGGGTCCTCTTACTGCCTTGTCACGGCCTCCTGATTCCCGTGGCCCATTAGGGTAGGTGAGTGGTGAGAAATGTAGCACACGCTGCCTTGGGCACCACGCAAGTGCCGTGGTATGCTCTGTATTCTTCTACACCAAGCACTTTGTCTCAGGCCATGGGGGAAGAGACAGTAGCTCCTTGCACTTTGTGTTGACTGACTATACATGGTAGAGAAAAAGGAGGGGTGAGAGAATGAATGTAAGGATGTAAGCCATGCCATGGCACTTTCTGTTAGGTTTGGGGAACAGGCCAATGTTAATTCCTAGTATAGAAAACAGACTCAAGAGTTGGGGACAATAGTCAGATCTATATACACAGTAATTAGTTTGTCATAGTTATTATTCAGAGAGTGCTAAACAAACATTTGAAGCTAGAACCACAATGAAATTGAGATTCTTAACTAAGTTCCAGAACTATGGAGACAAACAGGACATTGCTCTTTTCAGATTTCCAGCTTAAATTCTAGAAATAATGCATGAATTCAGATTTCTTACACTATGGCAGACAGCCTTAAATTGTACTACTTATGCCTGGAGCTATTATGAGATTACCCCATCATCTGGTTTAGGACTGCCTTTCAGGTGGAGAGGTTTGTATGCAGCTACAGAGTTACTATTTATGTCAAACTACAGACTTTCATTCATTGGATATTTATCCACTGTAGGAGGAACTTTGAGTGTCTTAGAATCAGAAAATGGCTGAGGCTGGCAGACCACCTGGAGATGGCCTAGTCCAACCCCTCTGCTCAGAGCTAGGTCAGCTAGAGCAGGCTGCCCAGGACAGTTTGGGTTTCAAACATTTCCACAGCTGGAGGCTCCAGAACTTCTCCAGGCATCCTGCTCCAGCATTTATTCCTGAAAGATTATTTTTTTAATTTTCTGAAGCATGCTTTTATTTCACATAGACAATATTAGGTCAGGTCCTCTTAGATTCATCAAACCATAACAACAGGCCTAATTACATTCTTAATAACATAGAGATGCTGTAGAGAGAGAAATTTTTTTTTTCAGTAAGAAGCAAAGTGAAAAGATTTTGTTCTTTTATAAATGGAAAAAGAACAGTATGTCTTCATACTGAATTAAAATGAAGAAACAGCTTAATTTTAATTGTAAAACTATTTAACTGGGTTTTTTATTAGTTGTCTTAGTTTCTGACTGACTTTGCTTTTTTTTCAGGTATAGGTGTTTGGTAAAAATAACAAGATTATAAAAATTTTGAATTGATCCAAAAATGATTTTTTTTTTTAAACAATATTATTCCTTTAAAAAGCCTACTAGTTCCTTGAATGAAATTTTATTTTCACTGTTACTAAATCTGGTTAGGAAACACAGGAACAATTTTATATACAATAGAAAGGAGCAGGAACAGATCAACATCAGTTAATGAATTTATTTATTTTAGCACATATAAGTTAAAATAAAAGAATATCAGTTGTACACCACAGGAAGACAGAAGCTCTTTTCTATTAACTATCTGAAAGTTCTTTAGCAAGAACTGAACTAAATTCTTCTGCCACCTTAGGTTGCTTCCCCTACTTCTAAAATACTTTTGAAAATTAGACAGTTTGTATGACAACAGATCCCCATGCACCATTAGGAGTAAATAATTGGGTAAGGGAATATCAACTGTCTCAGCAAATCCCACTAATTTAAAAAGTGCTTACCTTGTCTAGTTAACTGGATTAATACTCCACGAATATAATGGTTTTCAGGACTGTGCAAATGATAAAACTTGGGTACAGAAACTGCCTTGCTACAGCCACATTCAGGTATTCACTAACGAAATTGTGACTTTTGATGGCAGTCTGGAATATTTCAGACTTTAAGAGTTGGTCAGTGCAGTACTAATGTTTTTAAGGTGACTTTGTACTCAAATCGATATGACTCAGATCCATGTTGAATGTAACCATGAAGGCAGAATCTCATCTTGAAAAGCAAAGAATGTAATAAGCACCACATGCCCTCAGCCCACTGTCACCTCAGGCACTCTAAGAAAAGTGCAAACTCCTTTAAAAAAAACTCAGCCTTAAAATTCAGGTCGAGAAAAGCAAACGGAGAGCTGGTAACTAGGACTGATTTTTATTTATCAGTATGGTCTGCCTTAAAGTTCAGGGCAAGAAAGCAGAATGAAGAGCTAGGAACTAGGACTATGTATTTATTTACTTGTGTGTGTATTTGGTCTCAGGTGAATATAACACCTGTCAGTGTCAGGCATTTCACACTGCAGTTGTAAAGACAGTTTTGAACCACAGAGAGCAACTTTTACATGCCAGCAGTATCTCTATTTCCATTCTTCAAGTTCTAAATTACTTTTTCTTTAGAAAGGGCATCCTCCATAGGACATGAATGGCCTTTGAATGCCAGCTCGGTTGGATCTGAGTTAAACTAGACTTTAATTCCCCACTATAGAAAGAAGGAAGTCAAAGCAGGAAAGAAAAATTTTGAAACGTGTCTTGCATTTATGAAGAAACTATAGGAACCACATTGAAAAGAAGATGAACTTTAGTATCACAAACAGGGCCAGTTAAATCTGTCTTTAGTTTATTAGGAATGAATCACCGTGGGATTCCTGGAAAGAAAACAAAGCAATGTGCTCTGTTTAGTAAGGATACAAATCCTCAAGTTGATGCAGAAAGGCCACTTAGCAGGTACTTTGATTGCTAGTGCCACTGAGTCATGCTTGCTAGGATGACAAGACATGTTCTCAGCAGAGGAAAGCAGACTCACAGAGCCAGCACAGTAGCTCAGTAATAATGGGCAGGGCACCCTAGGTTTGGTCACAGATATATTCTTTTGTGTCAAACGGCAGGGGTTTCTTTTGTGTCAGTCTCCATGGTGATGAGCTTGACCATCACCCCCGGGACAGCACTGAGCAGTTTTACAAAGCTCACTTCAGCAGATTTACCATCACTGCCATGTATCACAGAAATCAGGGACAGCAAGCTATTGACACGATGAACTGCAGAAAGTCACTATGTTCCCATTTGAGGTATAAAACCTCCCATTTCCTCATCTTGTAGGCCATCTGAAATTCTAACTACTGTAAAAAAAAAAGTTTCCTGTCACATGTTATCTTGACAACTACAGAATACAAGTCAGTCTTACTTTTGCAAGGGCACTTAAAAGGTAGCTGACCTAGAACGTACCAAAGACAATAAAACACAATTTGCTGCCCTTTAATTTGTCAAGTACCTCAATCTCTGCATTTCCTTTTTCCTCATTAACCAAATTATTTGGCAAATGAAAGATTTAACTTTGTGTAAGATGACATATTTGATTCTGTGAATCCACATTTGCATCCAGCTGAGATTCTCAGAAAAGAGTAAAACTTTCTATATGAGTTGCTAGTGCAGTTGAAAAGTACAGGCAAATTTGCTTCCATGCCAGGCCTTTCTGTGGGACTGAGAAGTAGCAACTGTACAGCTTTTGCTTGGGCAGAGAAGTCTGAATGCATAGCTTTTACATCAGCTGGGTGCCAGAACCTGTAGTTGAACATAAAGATCTGAGACAGCTATCTCACCTACAAAAGCATTAGGGTAATCTCTGCTGTTACTAGATTGCTCTACTTATTATTGAAGTGCATGTAATATGTATAGTGCGTGTGTTTATTCTGTTGTATGAACATACTGAAATACAAACCAGTCTAAATGTATGTATGTTAGCAGACCTGAAAAGCAACAATTAATACAGATATGTTAGGGATTTCTGAACCTATCAGCCCCTCCTAAACATTGGACTGTAAGTGGAGATTCCTCTAACTGTGTAGGTTTTAGATAAAAGCCGTTAGATTCTAGAGATGGATGTGTGAGGTTAAACATTCCTAGACTTTGCAAACCTTAAAGTATATTGAGAAACCAGTACATGTATTCCTACACTGCTGAATTCTTAGACGTGCTAATGGTTTCAAGGAATGCTATAAAGCTTTGCAAAATGTGTTGTTTGTTGTGTCTGTGACGCTTTTTGAGTGTGATTTGCACATGTCTTGATATGTAGATGGATTATGCGCTTACAGCAGATACATTTTCTTTCCTGTAAACTTTTTCAAGAATTTCTTATATAAGCAGTCTCATAGTCTGGTAAGGTTTAATAAAATGTCCTGCATCTGTTCAATGTAGATAGAAAATAGAAGCTTTTAGGGTTTGAGCAGAAGAGGTGCTTGGCAAGTTGAGATACATATAATTGCTGAGACCACTAATGCTGGGAGATGTGATCAGAGGCAGATGTGAACTGTTTTACACATGCAAACAGATTTGAAAAATTACTTTGCATGATTATGATGGACTTGAAAAAGCATGTGTCACAGAGCACATCAGGCATAAATTAGGTTGCTTTGCAGTAGTCACAGATTTTCAGTTTTATCCGACACAATAGAAATGCAGTTATACCACACTGACAGCAATCTGCCATCATATGGTACAGAATTAGTTTCATCTGACATTGCACTGTTTAACTTCGGGAGTGTGCACAAATGTGCCATCTATATGTGTCACGACACATAGCATTTAACAGGCAGGAAATATACATATGCTTCTCTTGTGGAAATTTATGCATGCAGCTTATCTCTTGGTTTTGTTTTGGGGGTTTTTTTTAAGGGATTTAGCTCTGGATTAAAATATCTAGATGGAGGTGTCCATATGTGAGTGAGGTTTCTAAACTCCCACTACAGATTGTGGCGACAGGGAGCTCAATTCAGTTGCCCACACTGCCTGGTATCTTCTGAGTGTTGCTGGGTTACGCCCATCTGGCCTCCAATAAAAACACAGATCTCCCACACCTGTGTGGTGTTAGGGACATGTGACAGTGTCCTAGGTGTCACCACACCCAACACACTGTGTTGCGAGTCCTAGATCTCTATTGACTCTAGTGGGTGCTTAGGTAACCATCTTCCATGAATAGACCTGTATTCAGATACCCTTTCAAGATATCATTCAGATATCTTGAAATGAACTTATCTTCACTATTTTGACCTTCTGAGGCAATGTAAATGAAACAGATGAAAAAACAAATATTCAGGTTCAGTCCTGTTGTAGCATATCTCAAATTTTCAAATTAATATATCATGTTTTCTTCCATTCACTAATATTTATGACAAAAATGTTTTTCTAACCCTTTAAAAAGATGTGTCCTACTGAACTTCCTTAATTATGTACCACATGCATTTAATAAGATCAAATTTAACCTAAAATGGTAGAAAAAACAAGAGACAAAACCAAGAAAGAATTATGTTTTATCTTACCTTTTGTCATTATTTTTAGTATGTTTAGGATTGTACTTCAAAATGGATTCCTGTGTGGAAAGAAAAAAACCACTTAGGTAGTGTACATCTTATTGTCAGCAAATATAGTTCTTGCTGTAATGACAATTTTCTGGGAATTTTGAAACAATATTTTGTACATGAATATTCAGTAAAATTTACTACTAACCTGAAAGGGCAAGAGTCAGAGAAGATAAATAGAGGTACATTAGAAAGAGCTCTTCTGCTGCTAATTGTCAGCTTTAGGGTCTTTCTGTTGTAATGTTAATTCTTTGCTGGTCAAAGGGAGAGGCTTCCTTAAAATAACATTTTAAATAATTTGTCACTGCTTGTAAGTATTGCAGCTGCTGGGCTTTGCCAGATACCTTCTCAAAAGTCTTATCTTCCTTTTTGATTATTTAAATACGTTAACTGTTCCTCTAGTGATCTGTAATGATGTTTACTGAGCTACAGATTCCATGAAGGCAAATGACCAATTCAACATGAGGAATAGTATCTTGTGGTTGTCATACCATCTACCAGGATCAAAAAGGAAAGAGTATTTTCAATTAAAATACAGAATCTATATGCAATCTAAATGTTCTTCACTAATCAAAATCTATCTTTTCTAAGGTATCCACCAAGCCTTAAAAAAATAGATTTGTGTAAAAGAACTCCACATCTACTAGAGGTCATTATCCTGCTTTAAGAGTAAACATATTTCCAGTATATGTCAAAATTATAGACAAACCTAAACTTTTTGTGTTTCCATGTATCAAAAATGTATGATTGCAATTAAAAGGATTAATAAACTTCCTGAGTCACAAAGAATGAATAAGACTTACACTTGACAGTCTCTGAAAATGGTGGAAATGTCAGTTTAAAAACTCTCTTAAAATTCAATGTCTTCTGTTGCAGAATGGAAGGATCTAGTTGCATTAGAATCAAAAGCCAGCTGAGCTGTAAGGAATAAATATCACAGTTAGATCTGTAATACACTGTACACGTTTGTTACAGAGAAGGAATCAACTCTAAATCAGACTCCCATTAGAGACAAAGAAATGCAGCCAGTAGATGGATAACTTGAATCAATACAGGGTATGCAAGTGTTTTACTAAATAGAAGGATTCAATAACATGAATGAAACACTTCAGCATGTTGCACCTATTGCTGCTGTTGTTCACAAGAACTTTGTGTGAGTAATGGTCAGCTCACAGAAAGTAACTCCACTGAATGCATTAAAATGGCAAATTCATACTACTGCTTTGCTTCTGCCATGAACTACAGACACAGTGCTGAAGTTTAATCCAAAGTAATGTATTTGAGAATAGAACAGAATGTCATCAAATAAATATTTGTTGGCTTAGTAAATAATATAGATAAATCATCGAGGCCCTGAGTGCATGAGCAAGTTGTGGTTGTCCTGTAATGTAATGTAATGTAATGTCCTTTCTACATATTCCTGTTCTGCAGCATCTGCCCCTTTTCTCATCCCAGGGCTTATGCTCTCCATGTTCATGATCTGCTCTGATCTGGTGCAGATGTGCCACATTGGAGCTGACTGCCATGAGAGCATCTCTGTTGTGAGGAGAAGCTGGAGGAAGCATCAGTCTCACCATCCATCAGTGCACCCTCTGCCCATGACTCAAGCTGCATTTATGCCACCCATGGTTCTTGCCTGGGCTTGCAGGTGTGCTGTTCACAGCCCAGTGCTGTCTTCCCTGGCTGGCTGTACCTCAGACTGGCTGTGTCACTGCTAATGTGTCTGGATATCCTGGGACTACGCCAGCCCCACTCTGCTCTCTATCTTCAGGCAAGGTGGGACTAGATTCTGTGCTGGGGAGGGCATTGCCCTGCTTGCCTTGCTGTTGCAACAGCTCACCCTTAATGCTGTATTTTTAGTTATCTTGATCATGGGAAGTGCTCATGTTTATGAGATGCTCAGAAAAAGGATGTTTGATCAATACTATAGACATCACAGGGCACTGGCCAATAGATTAAAAATATTCCTCATCTCATTACAGGCAGTGCTTTATTATTGGTGTCAATAATCCTCACCTGCATTTATTCTTATTACTTAGGCAATACAAGCTTAAAGAGTTCAAAGTGTTGACTGCCTCTGTAGAAGAAATGTTCTACAATGTCAAAAGAATATCCATTTAAAATTTCAGAAACCACAAGCTTTTACTAATGAAGTGCAAAGGTGGAGAAAGAATTTCTTGGCATTTAAATTACCAACTAAACCAGAACTATAGTAATGACACTATAGTATTAACTATAGTATGACACTGACAGCAGGTTGGGGGAGGTGATGCACATCTTGAGTACTGTGTCCAGTGATGGGCTCCCCAGCACAAGAGACACAGACATACTGGAGAGAATCCAGCAAAAGGGCATAAAGATGACTGGAGTATCTGTCATGTAAGGAGAGTCTGAGAAAACCAGGACTGTTCAGCATGAGGAAGAGAAGTGTCCAGGGGGAATCTTACAAATGTATACAAATATTTGATGTGTGTGGAAAGTTAAGAACTTCACTTGACTCTTCTCTTTTGGTGCTCAGAGAAAGGACAAAAGGCAAAGGACATAACCTGAAATGCAGAAAATTAATTTAAACATACAGAAAATATTTTATTTTTGTGAGGGTACTAATTACATGGAAGCAGATTGCCCAGAGAGGTTGTGGACCCTCCATTCTTGGAGATATTCAAACCCCAAGGTCCTGAGCAACCTGATCTTAGTGGGGTTGGACTTCCCACCCCTCCAGTTCTGTGATTTTCACGCTTAGTCAGGCTCCTTCCAAAGTCACTTGGGTCATAATAACTGAGCTTCCTTGATAAGCTACTGCTATTTAGTTTATAGGACTATTGATTTTTTTTGTTGGTTGTTTTTTTGGGGTTGGGTTTTTTTTTTTTTTGTTTTGTTTTTTTGTAGCCATCTCTCCTTTTACTACAGAGCATTTGGAGTTGCATTTGTATGTATGTGCCCTTCAGTAGCAAATGGGTGTTTCCAGCCTGTTCTGCTGAAGTCCTCTGCTATAAATGTTATTCAGCCTGAAACCACTTGTATTCCAATATATTAGCCACAGTCATAACTTTCCTTCTAATTATTTTCATCAAAATTATTTCCTTCTCAGTACTTCAAGATTTTCTCTTTTCCCTACATCCTACAGACATCAGACTGGACACTAGTTTCTCATTCTTTCTGTTCCCTCCAATGCTATAAAACATCCAAGCCCAGAGCCATTCTTGGCAACTCTGGATGGACCACTGTAAGATCCAGTAATGAAAACTTGGTATGGCATATTCCTTCCTGAGCTTTAAAACAGTATCTCTGTGTTTCCTAAGAGCTGGGACTGTCATAGTAAAGCAGATGGTGTCAGAATGAGTTTCAGGGAGGTTTCTGCTACTTTAAGGAAAAAGTGCCTTCCCTGAAGACAAAAAAGAGGTTTTCCCAAATTCAGTATTACTCCTTCTTTTTGGTATTGCTATTGATAGGCACACGGGCATTTTCTTTCAAATATTTTTATGTTTTTGTCTCTCAAAGCTAGAAAAAAGCATCAAAGAACATTTCCAAGGTTGCAGAATTGATAGCAGTTAAACACCTGATTTTTTTTTAACATTGTCAGGCAACAATATCTGATACAATAACCCTACAACATACAAACCAATTTCTAATTGCTATTATGTATTCTGGAAATAGTGGCCTAATTTACCACAGGCTAGAATGAAAATCATTAGTTTTGCATGAGTCAGGAAAACACAAATAAAGCCAAGTACTGAGAGATTTTCTTTTTTCATCAACAATATCCTTGTAAAACGAGATAGGGACCACTTAATTTATGTTCTCATTTCAATAGCTGATGGTAAGAATGAAGACGGACTTGCTCATTCTTTTAAAGCAAAAGCTTTAGTCCTCCCTGAAGTCATGACATAAGGACACCTATGAAAGAGCCAAAACCAAATTACCCTGAAAGCTATTACATGCTTACACTGGGGCCAAAACTGGGGAGGGGATCCTATCTGTAGGCAATATGTATGCAATCAGAATTCAATGAATGAGAGGAGATCCTGGCTTCTGATATCCCACAACATTCGCATTTTGGATAACATCTGCTGCACAACTGCTCTGAGCTGGGATTGAGCAAGGGTGGAACCTGGTTCATCTGCATGTATTTCCTCCTCTCCCTGCTTTCCCACACACACCTTCCCTCTTCTCAGCATCCTTGACACGAAGTAATCTAAATGTGCAAGGATTACCTGGGCAAGCCGAGCTTGCCCCTTCATGCAATGACATACTCTAATCTTGAATGGAAAAGTGAGTCATATTTTTTTCTGGACTGCATATTTCATCTGTGAAAACTAAAAAAAAAAACCCTGTTATCTTGGTCTCACCCTTGTCTTTATATACATTTTATAGATATAAGGCATTTTATGCTTGTAAGAGATAACCAAGGAAAGGGAATGTAAATTAAAAAAAAATGAAATGGAACAAATTGCCAGGGGAATAAAGCTGAAGTATGTTGTATTCTGGTTGTATTTTAGCTTTTCTTTAAAACCTGTATTAACATGATTTTGCAAAGCATGTAGTGAACAGCTTTAATGTATCACGGAATAACCTCTGTCAATTAAGCTACAGTACATATGTTGGCAACACTGAAATGTGGACAAAAAATCTATAAAATACTTTGAACAGCATCCTGAGGGATTGCAAAGTCCTATCCTTGCCTGGCAAACTAGATACAACTTTAATAGTGTTCCCATGGCTACCACCGTGCTGCTTTTGATAATAAACCTGAGGAATCTGAAAAAAAATAATCGGATGGAGTCATGTACTTCTGCATATATCTAGGAAAGGGAATTGTACTGATTTGCAGACTCAGCTTTATTCACTGTCACTGTTGTTGGAGTGTTTTCTTTCCCTTAATGTTCTTCTCTTCGGTACAGCTGAAGTACTACCTCATTGCAATATGCCCCCCACTAAGAAGCAGTGCCTCTGACTGCTCCTATTTTATCCAACAAAAAGTGAAATACATCCTACTGTTTCCTCTGTTAACTGAGGACATAATCAAGGTGCATGGTATTCTCATGAAAAGGAAAAAAAAAACCCACACTAAACATTTCCTTTGTTACTGAATAATTTGAGAAAAACTAGGGAATGTGATCATATTCTATTTGCATTTTTGTGTCTTATTTTTATTTGCCAAGAAGTGGCAATATGCTTGGTACCATACACAGCAGAGGAAAAAATGTGCTATCCTAGGGAAATCAAATATGTATAAATACCAGGTAGGTATTAATTTGGCCACTATTGTACAGAGCTCACTGCTCTGTACAGAAATAAGGGAAATAAGTTCCAAAGGCTTATATCAGTCCTGATGTCTCCCAGAGTCTTTCTTGAGAGCCCTCATGTATAGCAGAAGCACATTATAGGGATACAGATGTGGATATAGAGTCATACTAACCATTGCAGAGAGGTTCACAATAATATTCACAATCAATATTGTTATTTTATATATAGCTTAAGAGATGGTGAACTGGAATCGTCAAGAGCACTGGCATGCTACTCAACAGGCCTAAAAGAGTATGAAATTAAAAGTAGGAGAAAGTGTAAGGACCGGACAAAATGGAAACGGGCAACCACAGAAAAAACTACAGGTGGGTAACAAAGTCTAGCAATCAGTTCCGAATTTTTTAAGCCCCATCTGAGAAAGGAAAGTGTAAAGGAGAGTGAAGAATGAGCAAAGGGAAAGAGAAGGAGATCTCACTTTTCAATGTGGAACTGGAACAATGCTGTTGTAGCTGTTATATAAACATGTATATGCATGCATATATTAACATGAACTCAAGTGTAAGGTGAGGATAGAGACTGATCTTTTTGAATGACATTACACAAGATCAGGAATAATATATAGAAGGGAAAGAGAAATAAAATGAATATAAGTGGAGTCTCATGGAGTTTCAGTGCTAAGTGAAAGGGAGGGGAGGAGAACACAATTGTAAAATACAGCTGAAGGGCATTTAAAAAGGAGTTAGGAAGCCAAAGTGCCATACAAGCTTAAGGCAGAGAAAATAGTAGGTTTTGCTGGATGTAGCAAATAGACTGAGGTGAATGAGAGTACAAAGGAGGTCTAGAGAAAGAAGATGTCACAGCTGACCTCGGTAAGGCCTGTTTCTGTGGTGTGAAAATGGTAGAGGGCAGCTTGGGGGAATCTGAGGAGAAAGATAATGCGGAGGGAGCCAGAGCAGCCAAGGCAGGCAGCATGTGAAGGGGTTGTGACAACCAGGCAGAAGCAGTAGCCATTGAAAGACAAGGGGCATCACAGCAGGAACCAAACCATACAATGACATATTAAAAGACTAAAAGAATAGAATAACATAAATAAAGGCTGGCTTGAATTAAAACTGATGGATGACTATAATTTAAGAGAAATAGGGAGGGTGGAAGTGAGTGGGAGAAGCAGAGAGGTAGCAGAGATAAGAGAGAAGAAAAAGATTCCCATGCCAGAGACTCTGACAGAGGACAGACAAAATGTGATGTGTGTCTGGGCAGGGAGACTGGAGCTGAAAGGGAATGAGATAGTACACCAGCTCGATAGAAGCTGAATGATATCCAGTCAAAGTGTAATCCTTTATGCTGTGTTGTGTTATTCCAAGACATGATACAGTTTAACACAGAAAAAAAAAGAGGAAGTTTAAAATATTTTGATGCCATTTATGAGAAAAAAAAAAAAAAAAAAAAGTCTATTAATTCATCTAATCTGCCCTCCAAGATTTTGCTGATGTAGGGGACGCTAAAATTCAGCTTGTTATGCCTGAATAGAGCACAGAACAGACAAAGGCATCTTATGAGATGAAGAAGGCATACAGAGAACTTGAGAAATGCTTACCTGCATCACAAAGCTTTTCCCATTTCATTGTTTCCTGTTCCATACCCAGATAAAAGCAAAGTGTCACTGAGCTTCTTTCTAATAAAAGAAATGAAAACTCAGCTCAGAAGCACACTTTATTCATTCCACACCAACATGGAAGAACCAGGTTCAAATCTGTGTTTGTGTATACACACACAATTTCTGTGTACTTTTGTTTTAAGTTTGAGTCATCTAAAAGACAAAAAAACCCCCAAAGCATATATCATATACTGGAAGATGACATATAAACCTGTCTTTCTCATTATTTTTTAGATTTTTTTGAAGAGGTTTAAAATCTGGCCTGCAAGTAAGATGGCCTACTAGCTGTTGGACTAACTGCCTTCTGCTGTTGGTAGATCAAAGTTCATATTTCCTCTATCAGAAAAAAAGTACTGAGGACACAAGCTGCAATTCCTAGTATCTCAGTAATGCTCTCATGAACGAAATGTAGTTACTAAATTCACAGAAAGAGAATGAGACCCTAACTAGTGACCAATAAAAGCAGTAATGGAATGCAATGTGTATATAGTATCAGTCTTGTTAGGATTTGTTAGGATTTTATATGGCTTTTCTGACTGAATAAATACATTTAAGTTTCATGCTTTTACAGCAGCCCTTTACAAAGTATACTTTCTACCTGATGCTTTGGGTTTACAGTCTTGCTTTGAAATTAGTTTATCAGGGCTTTTTAACAGAGGCATGGAATTCAACTTGCCCTTATAGGCTAAGTAATACATTTCTTTATTCCTGAGCCAGTCCATCAGTCAGAATGTACCCCCTTTTGGAAACTTTAATTGGAGTAGTGGTTAACTGCACAGAGTTACTGTCAAACCCTTTGTCATTCCAAAATTATAACAAAATAAGCAACCTACATTGGTTTTAAAGTTCTTATCACCAGTTAGAATTTCTTACTTTTCTGTGAAGTCTTCTTCTATTAATTATAGCATTGATTATGTTGCCACAAATTTCCCTAAAGATTATTCCTACAAGATTTAGATTGCTGAAATAAGAAGACATAGAAATAAACAAGAGCAATGCAATGAATATACATCTTCTTGCCTGTTGCTTGTTAGCTGGAAGTACTGCAAATGTATTGGCAGTATGCCTTATGTGCTACTCTTTCATGAGTTTTAATATTTTAGTAAATCAGAAACTCAGAAATGATTAGGGACTTTCAGATTTTAAGCAAACTGTTACTGTGCCTTAAATAAAGATTGCTTTTGCATCCATATTGCTACTCTGAGGTGCTGAGGAAGGCAGGGGAGGGGATAGTTGTGTGATGTTTCTCCCTCATCTGAACTGGAGTACATTTCACACTAAATCGCGGAAGTGATGAAAGAAGGTTCCTCTGCTCCCTCCCCCATAAATTCATCCTTGATTGAATTCTATTTTATTTTACAGTGTACAGATGTATTATGAAAATGTTTCAATTTGAAATTTTAATTAGTACAGTCCAGACCCATTTACGATGGACAAAGAATTCAGCTCTGAACAGGAAAATGTCCTAATTCTACTGAAGGTTGCAAAGGCTGCAAAAAGGAGGTAGAACCTTGCAAGTTTCAAAGATGTCCTGGTTTGAGTGGGAACAGAACTAATTCTGTTCAGTGATTTTACTTTTCAGCTAAGATCTAATTAACTGCACTTTCTGAAGTTAGCAGCATGTTTTCACAGACAGTGTCTGCTTCTAGCAGTGGTAACACCTGATGTTTAGAGTTACTACCAAGGATTGGTGTGCAGACCAAGGCCTCTGGCAGATTTTATGTACCACATTGAGAGTGCAGAAAGTGAAAGGCTGCACCTGCAAGGAGGAGCGGACAGATGGTCCTAAATTGACCAGCAAGGGATTCCATCCCATATATGTCATAGTCAGTACAGAGCTAAGGGATCAAGAGAGTGAAGCTCTCAGCTCTTCCTCACTTCTTCAATGGCCAGCATCTAAGGAGGGCTCTGTCCATTCTGTCTTTGATCATGATCTTTGTGTTCCTGAATCTGGTACCAGAATCCAGCTCCTGAACACAGCTCCCATCTGCCTCTGAGCTCAGTGTGGGACTTTCCCAGTGCCTGCTCCACAGCTTCAGTGGTGATGGTGATGTAATTGCCATCAGGAAGGGTTGGGTTCAATACTGGTTTTATATGTATTTGTATATATTCCATTTTTATGATTATTATCTTCATTTTCATTAAAGCTGTTCTAGTTTCCTTTTCTAATTGATGTCATTCTTACTCCCTTTCTCTTCCCCTTTAGGGGGAGGCGGGGGGTTAACAAAGAGTATCTGTTATTGGTCTAGCAGGCTGCCCTGACCCTAAACCATGACAAAAGAGATTACAGTTATGCTTAGACTGAGTTTCTAGCAAATGTTTCCTGGCTCAAGGACATGGAAATGAGTAGCATCTAAAGGAAAAGGAGAACTTTCCAAATGGAAGATAAACCAAATATTGAACTGTTACTGCAGAGCATAAAAGGACCCACTCCATTGCGCTTATTGTCCAAGTTGCAGAAATACACCAGCCGTGCCCTGAAGCTTTAGTGAGTGCCTAATTAATTCACTCCCAAAATACCAAATGAGGTAACAGTCAATTAACTGTTAAGCATGCTTGCTGCAGCAGGAATAGTCTATATGAGCTATACCTGGAAAGAGTTAATTTGTAGATCAAGACAAAATGGAAAACACTGGAGGAATAAACACAGAAGAATGACTGAAGACAGACTTGAATAACAAAAACAGATCAATTCTCTTGTGGATGTGCTCATATAACCCCTCTTAATGGAAATTACATGCTTGAAACATCAATAGGAAAACATAACCTGAAGTTCATATTTTGCAGTGATAAGCTGATCCTTATTTAAAGATTATAATGCTGTAATGTTAATCCTTGATCTTTATTTGCAGTTCAAGAAGTGGAATGTGGATTGAGAAAGAACTATCACAGGAAGTAAACAATTAATTATTATATTTTTTTGTTTGGAACTATTATTAAAAATATAGGCCTAACTGTTTAGGTAGAAAAGGCATGATAATATGTATTCAGAGATTGAGCTGGAGTTAAAAAACAAGTGATATTAAACTAGTGGATACTAAATTTAGATCTTAATAGTAGAGTGTCAAAAGCTAAAAGCATGTTATTTACAAGCTATTAAGATCCCAAATCAGTGAATCTAAGTACAGATTTTGTAATGAAATATAAGGTTGTGTAGATGGAATTCCTTGGGCTTAGATAAAGGTACTTAAAGACAAGAAATTGCTATATGTGTTTATGGGGCATATAGTGTAATATTGGTGTACAACTCTGTGAAGGCCTAATAAAATTTAAGAACATTTAAAGGCTTGGATTCAGTTAGCATATGGAACAAATAATGATTAAGCTTTCAAATAGTCAGGATGGCTGACCAAAAAACACCTTTAATGGTGATGAAAAATCCAGATGAAATATCAGATAAATGCCACCTGAGTAGAAATAGAGAATTTGGCTGTTCAGAGCTGTGAGTGCAGAGGCCTGATTTAAAGCCGAGGAGATCCAAGCAAGGATCCCTGTCTTTCCTCAGTGGTGATTTTTATATTTATTGCCATATCAAGAAAAAATTATAAAAAGTCAGACGTACTGCCATTTGCTGTGGTATCTCACTGGAAATATTATTTCCAACAACAATTCCTCATTAAGAACAGTTTCCTGAGATATGTCAGTCCTCCATTTTTGAATCAATGTTAACACATGCTTTATTGATGTTATATAGCAGTAATTAATCAGAATCTTAGACAGTACATACAAAATCTATTATGGTTATGGAGTTACTTTTAGCAAGCAAACATTCATCCTTACTAGAATACGAATTACTTTGTAAGATATGTTTTTTTCAGAAGCTACCACTCTTGTGGCAGCAATTCTTATTAACTTAAGCTTGTACCAGATATGTTATTATAACTTATATTTATATCATTAAGTACACTACACTTACATGAATCATTACACTTACCTCATGAATATTAGCAAAAAATTACTGGAGTTTTCTGATACACAGAATTTTATCTTGAAAATAGGAATATTGTGACACAAGAGATCTCAGCCAGCTCTTCTAAGACTCCTGGGTGCAAGACATCTAGGCCTACTAATTAAACACATCTTTGATCCTAGATTCCATTGTTTAATATCTTTGGAAGTTATCAGCGGAGAATAAATATTTATGTTCATGATGCAAGTTGTTTTTTTTTTTTTTTCCTGAAAATTATAATGAATATTTTTATTATCTCCATGTAGTAGTTTGCATGTGATACTGGATTTTGTTTAAATGCATCTCTTTTTATTTTCCTTACCCCCTAAATATTTTTCACAGTAATTTCAGTTTTTCTTCTCAAAATTTATTCTTCAGGCAGTCAGATTTATATTGATTACTCTTTCCTCCCTGTTAAATACAATTTGTGGCTTTTTCCCTATTTTTTCCTAATTGCTTATTAGTTTAGTTCATGTGGGGAAATCACTCCCTTTTTGACTATGAACTTTTAAAGTTTTGTATTTAATAAAATATCTTATTTTTTAATTTTTCTCCTGTATTTTTCTAAATATCCCTCAGTTAACTTCATTTATAATATCCCTCAGTTTTGAAATTATCTTTCATAAACAGCCTACTACACAATCAATGAAGAAAAAGACCTGTCTAATTGATGTGTTTGTGTAAGCCTCAATTTTAATGCTCTGACCTTCAGTTAAAAAAATTATAGCTTCACATTACTTTTGTTACAATACTACTGTTTGACAAAACACCTCAAAACAGTAAACAGACATCTTGATTTTCAGTAGTATTCATGAAATTAGATGGTTCTGCTCAAGATCTTTAACACAATAAAATCTCTAAAGGAAATAAAATCACAGGATTAAAATGTGGTGACCAGCAAACTGATCACTTTATATCTGCAAATGAGAAGGAACTTCCAGGAAGAGACTTAAATATCTTTTTTATGTCTAATAAGATGTCATTAGATGCCTAATAATGAAAACTTGTTTCTTTCACTCCCACCTCACTGTCCTTCTGTCCCTAGTTATAAACAAATGTGGTGATTTCAAGTCAAGAGACTTAGCATATTTGTGACAGAAGAAGATAATTTGCAAGTCTGGCATTCAGGTACTCAGTCATGTGAAAAGACATCACTAACTTCTACCAGAAATATGTATATTTCTCTGTTATCAGAGAAAATACCTCTCTTACCAGATACCAAATGACTGCACGTAAACATTCTCACTGAACAAGAATCACACTCAACATTAATGACATGCTTAGAGACTAGTTGTTGTTGTTGGGGTTCAGGGGTTTTTTTTTGTGTTTTGGTTTGGTTTTAAGTGAGATCCATCCTTTTGTGGAGACCAGACCATTTCTAAGGATTTAATTCTCCTAGTAACTAGTAGGAGGCATTGACAGCTGTGTTGCCATCACTCACCAGTTAGTGGGTGTAAAAGAGAGGGAAAGGTAATTCAGCTTGCAGTAAGTTTGCAATAGTAAGATTTTGCCAGTGGTGCAGTTTCTAGTGGCCCTAGAGCTCATTTAAGGATGTTAAAATGATCGTGTGAGATCAGTGTGAAATTTCTAGTGATGTCCAAACCTCCCAGTGATCCACATTGCTTTTGTGGACCAGTTGCACTTAGGCTTGTTCCAAATCAACTGCTTCTCTTAGCAAGAAAATTTAAGTCCTTGTAGAGAAGGTGGATATGAGTATCCCCTAATGCTGTCTAAATCTTCATTCGTGACAGATCAAGACTAGTTTTCAGGAACCCCATGCTATGACTCACCCTCTAGCTTGTTCTTCATTCATAAATTAGAGCCGGAGGGCAGAAGAAAAATCTTGGACAACACCTATAATCTGGCTGAACAAAAAAAGACAAGACATCTGATAGATTGGCTAAGCTGAAAAGACTACCAATGGAATCAAGTAATTTAGTTTTAAGGAGAGTTCGTGAACTTAAATGATGTTCTGGTTCTGTACAAGGCTCTTAAGATGGCCAAATCTTGAAAGGAAATAAAATGACACAGTTATGAAAGTTGACCAGTAGACTGATCATTTATATCTGGTAAGTCAACACAAATGTCATTTTAGGCATGAGATACACAAAATTAAAAACCTAATTGAAATGGCATTCTTGTGTGCTTATGAAACATACGAAGTGTGTTGCTGCAATTTAATAAACTCTGTTCCTCTGCACCTGTTATAAAGTAAGCCATATACTCAGGAGAGTAAGATAGGTTCTTAATACCAGTGAAGCAAGCCTACATGAAAAATGTGTGTTCCAGCTCAGAGACAGTTTACAAATTAAAACAAAAGAGAGAAATTAAGTAAAGGATGATGCATAAGTTAACAGTGCCTGGAGGCAGCCTTAGCTTTAATGCCAACAAATCATGCAGGTTTTACATAGTTATTCACTCCAGTATTCAATAAAAAATGAGGTTACTGTAACAATACCAAACATATCCTTAAAGGAACACACTCAGCAATAAGTCATAAGAACTTTACACTGCAGTGAAGAGAATAAATATATTATACATTTAAATAATACATGTTTTCCCAGGGTTTGAAACTTAAATACAAGTTGTGAGGTAGCACTGGAAAGCTGTTGTCAATGAATTGAATTAGGAGTTACTATATGATAGGACAGATATGACAGGAGCTCACTGAAATATAAATGGTTGTATTAGCTTAAATGTTTTGGAATCATTTTCCCCTAAAATAATGTGGGGTTTTTTTCTAGTAAACAAATGTTTGTGATTTTTCTGTCTTACTTGCATCTTTATTTAAGGAGAAAATAGAATAAAGATAACAAACTGAAGAAATAAGAAAAGGGAAGGAAGGAAGGAAGGAAGGGATTCATGTAGTATTCATGTATTTTTCATGTATTCATGAAACACACTTCTTTCTAGCAAAAGTCTTAGCATAAAGCAGACCTTAATATTTTTAATCATCTAATCACTTTCATTGCTATTCTAAGACTTGTGTATATTCAATTACTTTAGGAAGTGAAACAACAAAATGGAAAATACTGTGCCTATGCTATCCTCCTTGTCCAAATGGTTTGGATTTAAATATTAAATTGAATGAATAGCTCTGAATAATTGAAGATTACAATCTTCACAATTATTCACACAAATGGCTGATTTTATTTTAATATTTCAGCACTACTTAATTTCTTATGGCAGAAGAAAGGAGGGTTTTTAGATGATAACATGAGGGAAAGGTCAGGCAAGAAACAATTTCTTGGTTTTATTTTCACCTTTATGTAAAAACCTGTCAAGTGATGACCTGCTGGGACAGAGTCAGGACCAGCTGTAACTCATTTCTCTATTGCCCCAGTTACTGGAACTGGTTTTTTGGTTGGGTTTTGGTTTGGGTTTTTTTTACATCAGGCATTCTGGAACTGGTACAACTGCAAACCATTCCCTTGAAAGTCTTCTATGACATCTGGAAACACTAGATTTTTGTAGAAAAAAAGGCTGGGTCCTTTTCAGAAGACAAAAATCCTGTAGGTATATATATGTACAAACACATAATCAGACTGTCTAAATGAGAAGAAAGGGTAGGTCTTAAGCGACAGGGACTGGAGGAAGGGTAAATAGCATGAGGCCTGATGTATCTGATTGCAATGCAATGGTTGTATATCATTTTGTTAACCCTGTGTGAAGGAGAATGAGTGCTTGAGAAGGGAGCTGGACCTCCACAGCTTTGAAGGGTGGTGGTCCAAGTGTGGGCTCAATTCCACTCTTATTCAGAGTCTGTGGTATGCACTGGAATAAGGGGAAGCCTCATGTCTTTTCTTTTTTTCTACTATGGACTACTCTTCATGTGGCCAAGAAGAGGAGAGACTGAAACCAAGGTGCTTTCTGGCCACTGTGTATAGTGTAATTGTAGTAGCAGCTTGAGATAGACTTAAGAATTCTCACCTGTTCTTACAGCATGTAGCTTTTGGAAGCTTGTAGGTTGGATCCCACTTCTGACAGATGTCCCTCTTGTGATGAGAACACAAGAGCAGGTGGGACCTTGGACAGACAGACTGTTTGACCCATTATATCAGAGCCTGGACACATTGAAGTCAGCTCTCAAGAGTGTATTGCTTCCTAGTAGGCTCAAGGATAACCTAAGCCTTGTGGACATAAGGGAGTTTCTGGTTTGAATGTGCTCTTGAATCATGATATAGATGTGCTGGTTGAAACTGTGCAGAGAAAACAGAATACCAATATACAAGCTGAGGTGGAAAGTTAAATCTGTTCTGGTGCTGTTACTGAGAAATAACAGTGTCTTTTCTTTAGTGACATTCATGTCATAATGTGCACGGCATTCTCTAGCCACTGCAGACAAATTACACTTTGTGATGCAGTTTAAGTGTAAGATAAGTGTTTCTGTGTTATACATATGTTATATCTATTTGAAAACATTAAGAAGAATCAGATAGGATGAACACCAGGTCAAAACAAACCCATTAAAAGATGTAGGCATATGATACACGTCTGAGGGGTATGTAATTCCTGTCACCAGGCAGCTTTGTGCAATCATCACTGCCTGGACATAGAGCTGGGGTCCAACTTTACACTCCTTCTGTTGAAAGGAATACAAGTTTCCTGAAAGAGGAAACAGAGTAAATACTGGCCCATACCCAGAGCCTGGGCTCTGATAGCTACTTCCATGGCAATTTTACATATTTCATGCAATGATTCTTTCAGTATGAAATATAGAAACATTCCTGGCAGAAAACAAAACAAAACAAAACAAAACAAAACAAAACACCAAACCAAACCAAACCCCAAAAAAACCCAACCCCAAAACAAACAAACAAACAAACCACAAAACCAACCAACCATCAAACAAACAAAAAACCAAACCAAACCAAAACCCACAAAACAATAGAATAAATGTGAAGTGGCCCAGACACAAGTTATAGAAAACATGAAAGGTACCACAACATGAAAATCATTCCAACCACAAGTTATAGATTTCTGTGTATTTTGCTCAAATGAAGTTTAAATTCTTTCTTGCATTGAAACTTTTCTTAAAAATGGGAATTGCGAGTCTTTCCATCAGTCAGCACTACTTATGCCATGAAGATGTAGACTTTCTTGTAAGAACCCACAGATGGCTGAACCACACAGAGCTGAGGTGGGTTTTGGGCTAGTCTCCAGTACCCTGCATAAACAATCCAATAATTAGGCTATTGTGTAAAAAACCAGACACCTAAAAAAGTTTTTAGGGTCCTTGGTTCTTTAGATGTGTATTAGAAACACTGAGAGGTCATTTATCAGATCAAGATCCTTAGGGGACTTCAGCAAAAACTAATTTGGCAAGATTAATCTAATCTATTTTATATGTCTACAGTGCAGACAGCCACTTGGGCACATCTAGGGTATGATTCATCTTCTGATATAGACATTGAAAACAGACCAGTTGAATCCTGCAGCAGAAATGCCTTTTTCTTTCCATTACTTTTGAACAGATGATAAAATCTGTCCTATTGTAAAGCATTCTCACCATTGCTTTGCACAGACACAGATGTCTGTATGTTGAAGACATCTAAACCTAGAGATGACTTTTACCCCTACTTTGACAAGACCAAGATAAAAGTCAAGTCCTGAGTTTCCTAGAATTAGGGTAGTTTCAGGTGTTCCCAGAAGCAGTTTGAAGGGCTTTTTGCCTTTTAAAACAGATGAAGGACCTAGCTAGTAAACTTGAGCATTTCTAGGATTACATAACAGTGGAGTTAGGGTTTTGGTTCATCATTTGGACCCTGGGCAAAATGAAACTTACTGCTTTCAGAATGCAAACCTTTATTAAGCATATTTTGAATTCACATTTTCATGTAAATTTTTTATTATTTGTTTAGAAACACTTCCTAAACTTCAGCACTAAACTTCTGCTTATGAAAATCTGACAAAGTTTCGTTAATTTATTTGGCAATTGCCAGCTTACTTGCCTCTGCATATACATCTTTTACTAGCAGGCCACAATAGGCAGCCTTTTTTCTGGAAAAGACTTAGAAATAATTTTGACTGAGAGGATAATTTTTGAGTTAAATGGCTAGCTAGTGCTTGTTCTTCCATATCCTTTCCATGGCAGTCAGAATCAGCTGGTGCTGAATTGTCATCTGTAGCTCATGTGCAGAGCTTGCTAGAGGTCAGATTATGATTATTTGGGAAATGACAACCACACCCTCTGTTATTTTCATAACCGTCAAAGCAGATATGAAAAAATCAAAAGACAGAAAAGTTGTAACTTCAGCTTATATTGGAGTCTGAAGAGTCACATCACAATTTTGTATTTATATGCAGGTATCACAAACAAGGAAGAATTGTTCATACTCTAATATCCTGTATATAATTGACTGTGCCTTTTTATCATGTTTCTTGCTAATTCTCATTGTCTTGCATTTCAGACTAATCTGAATGAATCTTGTGTGACTTGAATAGATGAGAATGAACTATGCCCCACATACTGACATTCTTCCTTATCGCCAGCCACAAGGACGTATTAGCTATTTCTGTTTTGAAAGATACACAAAAGGTTGCCTATTTTCTCACTGACTTTCTAGAACCATGAATTCCACCTGCCAGAGCTCCTGCTTACATTTGATATCTGTGGTCTATGACAGCTTTCCAGATAGTATGATGGAAATTACAGTGTTAAACATCTTCTACAACTGAGCTCCAAATCACCATTTGCTTCCCTGTAGGCTACTGCTGGCAAGACTGCTGTCTGCTCCTTGTTTTAAAAGACTGGTTTGTGTTGGTCAGATATTGAAAAGCTTCTTTCTCAAATTATTTGATCACTTCCCTGTCTTTATGTTTACAGCCATATGTCTGGAATTTGTATTTAAACAGAGGAGCTTTTCTTTCTTCCATATTAACCTTTTTATCATCAAGAATAATTTTATTTTAAACAGGGGAGAATTAAAAACTGTGATTCACTCTTAGAATTAGCATTGCCAAATGGCACTTAGAATAATACGTGCTGAACTACTCTGTTTTGTTTGTTAAACATCTGGTGTTTTAGATGGACCCCAAGAGCAAAATTAAATGTTTTCTATAACTAGAGAATGTAGTCATTATTACTATAAGTAAAGTCCAGCTCTGTATGTTGGTGACCTTGGAAACAGCATTTTATGGGTAGAAAGCAAAAGCAGTTACTGGGAAACTGAGGCTTTTGAAGGAGCCACATCAATCACACTGTCACCAGTCTCATCAATTACAAAGTATTCTGAATTATTGTCTGGGTGTAGCACAGCTTTTTGTTATACTAATAATAATCTTATAATCAGATTCAGAAAGTGCTGTGCAAAGATGGTGTAAAGCAGCAGAATTCAATTGGTGGTGGCATCAAGCAAAGCCATACAGGCAGAGGACTGGGTTCTGTGTCAGTTTTGCTTTCTTTCTGATTAGTAGATATGAAAGCAGGTTGAGGGGGTATTTTGGTGTCCTGCATTGTTTTCCAGCTCAGTGTGTTTCAGAAACACTTGACACCATTTATAACTAGGATAATGTGTTTTCCTCCACAGATTAAAATAACTAAATACAACTAAAAGCAAGTGCTCTCAAAGAGTTTAATAAGAAATTATAAACACATACAGGTGAGGTACTATAAACATTATATAATGGCCTGGCTTTAATCACTGTGGTGTCTGTTTTATTTCAAACACTCCTGTCTACAAAGTAACAGTTGGGTTGAAGATTACCCTGGATTTCATTGCCTGATTTTGATCCACATCTTACTCTGGTTTAAGAACAACTTGTCATCAAAACCTACAGAAACCTGTTACATTTAATTTGTTTAAATTAATATTTTCTGAAGAGCATAATTTTCTCTGAAGGACTTTGTCCAGCTCTATTGATTTCTGGTAGCTTTCAGATCCAGGCTGTTTAGGAGACTGGATATCTGCATCAGAGGGTCTTATATTCTGAGCATCTCCTGAGACATCTGCAGGTCCCCTCCACTACAGCAAAACTGATACTGTCTGCTCAAAGGTGCATCACTCATGAGGGAAAATACAGAGATAATGCAAGGCAATTCTGCCAATGAGGTGCATTTCAAACAAGAACCCCACTAATGTGTACCCCCAATAACTTGCTGCAGATCTAAGTGATGTTAGTACTCAGCAATGTAATCCAGAAAAATAGGTGAATATTTGACAATTATGATTTTTAAAGGTAATGGTTACACAAATGCTCTACTTGTATTATATTGACATAAGGAATAATGGAACAGCTAGTAATCATAACACATGGAACATTTGCTGTGAGTGAAATTGGTGTTATGTGACTCAGTTGTACTAAGTATTCCCTTTCAGTACTGTTGAGCTAGATGAAAATTATAGATGTGTTTTATATAAAACATAGTAGTAACAGGATAATTAAAGATAGTGGAGTTAAAAAGAGGGTTAATACATTAGATTTATTTTCATTTGGGTTTTTTGTTTGCTTTTTAATTCATGCATAGTTAGATGTAAATTATCTGTTGAGAATTTATTATAATATTCTCTATTGTGGTAAAGCTGTTTGCCTTGATAATTATACATATTTGGAAAATTACTAATATTAAAATCAAAATAATTCTATATTCCTGCTGTGTTTCTCAGATTTATTTTTTTTTTTCCTTAGAGTCATTGAATATTCTTTTCAAATTATCCTGCCTCTTACTTACCAGAAACTATGCATTTCTATAACTCTATGCATGCTGGAGCTTCAACAATAAATTAGTGCCTCAGAGCGGGGCACAGAGAGAAATGGTTCATGCAGTGTATGTAAACATCTGACTGCGTTATTAATTATCCTAATTCTTCTTTACTAATGAGCTTTTCAACTAAACATCTTTCTATCCCAAAGGAAAAAAAAAAAAAAAAAACAGAAAAATAAAGCAAACTGGTTTCCTTGTGCCAAAATAGGAGTGGATAATTAATATAATTTTTACATTTACCAATGCAATAATAAAGCGAGTTTCACACCAACAAACCTTCAGTTTAGATCTTCTTTAAAACAGAAATATTTTGATTGTTTCAGATGAGAGCATGCATTGTGAAAAGTACTTTGGATGCTGAGTAAAAGTGTTCTTTTGTATTAAAGAAACCATTTTTAACACTTAAGTTTGCTAAAAATAACGTAAAATGTTTCACCACAGACACCCTCATTCATCTATTAAATGAAGAGCAACACTGTCCCCTAGTGGTAGAAGAAATATTTTATGGCAGTCAAAACGAAGGTTAATGCCTGCACTCAAGTATTCAGCGCTGTGTATTCCCGGAGAACGAAACACGCCCAAGCAAATACAGATCGTGCTAAAGTCTCCTCGGGTTCAAGTATGCAAGTTTCCCAAGAGAGGAAATTTATTTTTAATAGCAAGGCACAATATTCGGTGGAATATTCAAATGGCACAGAAATTAATTTAATCTAGTCTGGTCTTCAAAGAGAAAAGCTATCTGTATGATGATCAAGCTGTAGCATATACACACATGCACATGCACCTGTATGTGTATAAGATACAATGAATTTGCAAGCAAAATATAGTCAGCAAAACAATGAAGAGAGAAGGAAGGGAAACCATAGAGTTTACTCAATCTGATAGGGGTGGTGAGTGGCAAATTTTTTGTTTCTTTGGAATGGGACCAGAAATTGCACATGCAGAAGTGTTTGACTGATGTGGTCATAACACGTAACTTGAGTAGTAACATCTGGGAGGAGTCCTCAGAAACCATCCAAGCAGGAGAGGGCTCTGGTGTCTTTACACACTGATGTACAGAACTAGGCAAATCTTAATAGTCTTCCAAGTCTTCCCACAGTCTTTTAGTGATGTGAAGCAGTAAAGCTGAGATAAGTTCTACTGAGTAAAGCTCAAATAAGCTCTATGAAGAAATTTCAGGTAGTGGAAATTTCAAGTATTGCTGCTTCCCTGGATGTCCCAACACAAAAACTGGCCCAACAAACTGGCTGCTCAAAGACATGACCAGCTGCTAGTCTTTGCTTTGGAGTCACATGTCCTCAGGTTACCAAAAGTCCTACTAGAAGATTGTTCAAACTAGGGTCCATTGAACTCATGTAAAAGAAAAACATACATAGAGAAAAGTTCTTGTTTGAGAAATTGACATTTCCTGCTTAAATTGGTTTCTGCTTGAAAAATCCCTGCCAGCTCTAGTGATGAAGTTGTCAATGTCTGACAGGCTTTCATAGATTTTACTGGGACATATTCTCTCCTTCTGTTATCACTAGACTTGTTCCTTTTCTTCCCCACCCTCTGCACTCTGCCATTCCAAGTAATACTTTCTCCGAATAAATTCTACTAGAAGAGAACAAAGGAATGAGAAACACTAAGAAGTTGTGAGATTGGCAATACTACCAAATTTCACAGTGCACACTGTACAACTTCTTTCTAGTCCCTTTCCTGAAAGGTGCTGTCTTCTAGCTAGCTTAATTCTATTTCAATCTGTTTGAAGCTAGAGCTGTGGCTTGTTTTGCTTTCAACACAAGAGAGGAAAAGAGTGGAGACAGCAATCCTCTTCGGGCTTCCCAAGCATCATTATGGAATGGGACAAGACCAGGTCTGAGACAAAGAATTTTAAAAAAAAAAGGATACTTTTCATTAATTAATCTAGATTCTATTATTAATCTATTATAATTAATATAAATTCTAACACTATTAACTACTGTTAATATTTTTCAGTAAAAATTATGTTGGTTTTTCTTGCTTTCTGTAATTTTATCTAATTTAATCCATTTACCAATTAAGATTAGTTTAGCATTTGCAAAACTTTTTTTTTTTTTTTTTGCTATGGAATCAATAAGATATTTCATATCATAAGTAAAAGTGTCAGAACAGTTTTTAATGCATATGTATTGAACTGATACTTAAAAGTTATTCGTGAGTCTTTTCTAAAGAGTTAGCAAATATTTCTAAATAAATGCAACTGGGGATTCAAACAGGAGTTTATTTCTGTGTTAGGTAAGGTAAATAATTCAATTTATCTTTTCCAGAAGTAGTAGGTATATGGTGAGCAGATGGTAAATTACAATTTACAGCTAACTTTCTAATGCTAAATTAGAATTTTTAAGGAGAGCCACCAGTTGCATAATTCATATTTATGCTGCATCATAAACTGAAACTCAATTTGTGTAGCTTTAAATACATCCTGAAAACAGTATTACATAGCCAACTTTTCTAAACAGAACAAAAGAGCAAATGTCTTACAGAACACCAATGTAGACTATACTGAAAATAAACAAACTTTAAAAAATCCTTTTCTCAGCTTCTGTGAAAAAGTGTAGATTGTAAACCTATTGAAGCTTATTCACTTCCAAAATAGCCAGTGATATTACAGGAATGAAAATGTACTAGTAACTGTGAATTAATTTTCAGTATAAACTATCAGGCCAAGTGTGATTGTTGTGTCATGGTCGTGAATGATGATTAGTATCTTCTACTTCAGTGAAGAAGCACATCCAACAGACCCTCTGGAGAGGAGCTGTGACTCTTGTTACCTTTTAAATATTGACCAGAATCCATCACAAACCTAAGGAAGCCTTCTTCACCAGAGGGGAAGGTCTGATTCAACACACATCTAATGATGTGTTGAATAATGTCAAAAACAGGTTTCCGCAACTTTTCTGGTCAACCAGTGTCCAACTTGAAAAAATTCTACGGCTACTATCTAAAAATCGCCATCTGGAGGAGAAAAGAAGAACAAAATAAATTAAGGCTATATGGAAGTGAGAGCAAAATGGAAAAGACATAAGGCATAATGGAAGGTCAGTGAAGTGATACAGCTGACGGAAGAAAGAAGCAATTAATGCATTGCATAAAATAACAAGGTAGTTAAAAAAAAAATAATGCAAGGGCACCCTTGGATGCATTGTAGGCATCTTTGGGAATGTGGATCCCTTCAAGCCCAAGTCCAGCTGTACAGCATTATGTGACCTTGGACTTATATTATGTTGCATTCTGACCAGGTTGTTCACTTCTTATTAAAAGTCTTTTCAAAATATTTTTTCCCCATTGTGAATAAATCACCTATTGAAATTGCAGTCAGTACAAACACAATTCAAATAAGTCATCTTTTCAGATAGAAAATCATTTTGTTGGTTAATTTCTGACTACAGTAATGCTAGTCCTTTGCAGACAAGAAAACAAAAATATCAACAAAATGCATCAACAAAAAGGCAGGCTATTCAATAATCAGAGACACCATTACAGGCAAAACTGCAGTCAGAAAATTTCTCACCTCCTTCGCTGGCAAGACATTCCATATATAAACATCAGAAAGCATTCAATCTTGATCACTGAGCATTTGACAAGGTAACTTGTATCTTACCACATTAACTGTAGTTGAAAGAGTAGTTTGCAGGTTGAATTGTGCCCAGGCAGAAGGCTTGGCAACAAAAAAGAATCTCCAAAAAGAATAATGGAAAGACTTCATGGAGAACCAACTGAGAATAGGAAAAAAAACCACCACTCAGCAAGTTCTAGAGAACAGTAAGGAAAACATGGGTATATTTTAGCATGATGGAAAGAGGCGCTCCACCATACCTGCCACCTGCCTGCCCAATTAACATCTTAAAGAAAAGCTAAAAAAATCTTTTGTTCAGGAGTTATGCTCTGAGAGACAAAGAATGAGCCTGGACAGCCATAGGGAACACATGAGTATGTTCATGGAGGGTGAAAAAGTGGAGGCAGAAGGGTTCATTGTGGTCTGTCTGCATCTAATCTTTATGCATTTCATTTTATCAGTACTAAATTTCTTAGCATTTCTGATAAAAGTCTTTTTTCAGGGGTAAATCATGGACCAGGGTAGCATGTCATTTAGACTAGGAAGTGTGACAGAGGGCCTATAGGGAAAATAAAAGTACAGATTCATTAGTTCAGAAGAAATTCAACTAAGTTTTGATCTGGAATTTTCAGAGCCAGCAGTCAGAATCTGCCACTAGGCTGAGGAAGTCTGGACAGACATGATAAACACAAAATTAGAAGATGACTGGGTGATTCTTAATCCATTTCTGAATGTTCCACAGAGGTGTTTTGCAGACATGAGTCCATTTGGAGGCATTATGTACAGCTCTACCAGTAACTATTACTTGTTTATCTTCTATTTTAACTCCATTAACCAAGGTAGGAAAACTCTACTCAGACTGTAGTAGCATTGTTTTGTATGCTTTTAAGTCATTATTAGAAAAAGTATAAAAGGGAGAGGAATGAATTAGCAAAAACAACAACAACAAAAAAGCATTAATACCATCTAGAAGTTTGGAATTATTTTGGGTGAACAGGAGGAGAATGGAGAAGAAAAGTAATAAACAAAAGTCAGGATGCTAGAAATTGCAGTAAATGGGTGAATGAAATAATGTGTTACTTTCTCTTTCTCTTTGAAGAAGATGTCCTGAACAAAACAGATGTGCTTAGCAACAAGCTGCACTCCTGGCTTTGCAGAAACAAAGTGGAACTGAAAGATGAATTCTCATCTTCTCCTCCCTTTATTCTTCCTGCTTCCTACCCCCCACTCCCCATCCCACCTCCCAGCCTCCCTATCTATTTCTTCTCTCAGCTTTCTTTTTTCCCTCTCTGGAACTAGCACCTTTATGTTTCAACAGTACTTATTCTAGTTTTAACAACATAAGCTTACAATCACAGCCACCATAAAGCCTTCAAACAGCACAAACTGATGTACTAGTTTGTCAGGTAGGAGAGGGCCTGAAAAAAATGCACCTGTGTGTATGCCTATAACAATGTAAAAATAAGTAAAATTTGGCGCCAACGGATTTGGTTTCTCTTATTCACCTTTTTTATCATTTATCTTGCTTATTATTTGAAGGGAAAAGGCTTTAAAATTTTCTTATATTTCTTAGCTCTCTTTGTTTCTATCCCTAAAGAGACAAAATAATTATTCTCTTTAACTCAAAGATAATCAAATAGGATATCCTGTAAAAATCTCGCTGCTGGTGATGGAAATTTTAAACTGCAGTTTTGACTACAATGAACAAATTGTTAAATCTGTATTTTTCTGATTTTTTTTTTCCAAGAATGTCAGAAGTGATAATGGGCATAACAAAACTATACAAGGCCATGTATCCATGTATTCTTGTTCAATTCTTGTGCAGAGTGGTTTTTTTACTCTGGTGATATTAACAGTTGATATCCCCCTTAATCAACCAGAGATCAGATTCTTTTACAGAGGGCCTTATTCTTCCACAATAGCAGCTGTTTAAAAGATCAGCCGTCTTTTGGGGATAGTTTGACTAAAATTCCAGTTTCCTAGAAGCAGTTGTCTTCCACTTCTTATGACGGCATTGAGCAAAGAGACCTGAGAGGTACTGAGTATTCTAAGCTGTTGTAGCTCTTCTGTTGAAGAAGAGAAATACATTAAGGTCATGAAGGAACCAATGGAATTTTTTGGTGTCTGTGTTGGGTTTTGTTGTTTTAAATCATAGAATCATGAACGGCTTGAGTTGTAAGGGACCTTAAAGACCATCTAATTCCAACCCCCCTGCTATGGGCAGGAGCACCTCCCACTATACCAGGTTGCTTAGAGCTTCTTCCAGCCTGGTCTTAAACACTTCCAGAGATGAGACGTCCATAACTTCTCTGGCCAACGTGTTCCAGTGTCTCGCCACCTACCTAGTAAAGAACTTCTTCCTAATGTCTAACCTAAATCTACCCTTCTCTAGTTTAAAATCATTGCGCCTCAGCCTATCACTACATGCCCTTGTAAACAGTTCCTCTCCAGCTTTCCTGTAGGCTCCCTTCAGGTACTGGAAGGCCCTTTTAAAGTCTCCCCAGAGCCTCCTCCAGACTGAACAGACCCAACTCTCTCAGCCTGTCCTCACAGGAGATGTGTTCCAGCCCTTTGATCATCTTTGTGGCCCTCTTCTGGACACTCTTCAACAGAATCCATGCCCTTTTTGTGTTGAGGGCTCCAGAGCTGGATGCAGTACCCCAGGTGGGGTGTCACAAGAGCAGAGTAGAGGGGCAGAATCCTCCTCAACCTGCTGGCCACACATTGTTTGATGCAGCCCAGGTTACAGTTGGCTTTTTGGGCTGCCAGCACACATTGTCAGCTCATGTTGAGCACTTCATCAACCATTACCCCCAAGTCTGTCTCTGTAGGGTTGCTCTCTACCCACTCATCACCCAGCCTGTATTTGTGCTGGGGATTGCTCCACCCCAGGTGCAGGACTTTTACATAAATACTTATGTAAAAAGAACTGACTCAGTTATTCCTTCTGGAAACACAATTTCAAAGTATAGTCTTATTTGTGTAAGTCATCTGTTATTTTATATTTTCATATGACCTCTGGTCTCTGTGTAAGGTTTTCTGCCTAAGTACTAATCTCCATTTTCCCTACAGACAGTGGAAAGAGAAAGGGCATGTTGGGAGAATGTTTCATCACAGCTATAAAAACCAGTTACCCTGGAACAGGCTGAATTGGCAAAGTTGAGGAGAAAACCTAGATGAGTTCCTTAGGAGAGGTTCCTAGCTTTCCAATGATTGAAGATGAAGATGAGGGAATTGCATCCTTCTCAGTCTAGTACAGAGATGACTTGCTTAATCAGAGGTGATTTAATCCTGAATATAGCAAAAAATCTTTTAGTTGTTAACTGAGAGCTGCCTGGATATACTATTACTAGTCATAACTAGCTTTGAGATCTCTACTTGTGGATGCTTTGTCATTGTTACTCCAGAAGGCATAAGAAGGATGTCAGATTCAGGTGGAATTATATATATTGAAAAATGTGTTTGAAATATATTAGAATTTTGTTCTAAAAACCTTTGCAGAATCAAAATTCTGATCTAATATCAGTCCTTAGCTTACCGTCTTGTAATATGAGCATCATAATCTAAATTAAACTTGCACAGATTTGCAAAGAAACACCTTTTTTTTCCAATTTGCAATTTGCTTTCTATTGATTTTGTGAGCTGAACCAGCTCATAATGGGCATGAGAGAGAAGATAGAAATAAATGTAAAGCCTGGAATGAGCAGGACATAAAAAATGAGGCATGGAGTGGAACATGGGCTGCCTGCACTTCTCAGTACCAGTGAGCAATTAGATCATCTCTGCTACATCTTGTAATCTCATTTACTCACAGCAAGAAGTTTTACATGAGATCATAATAACATCAGTACTACTTTCTTTTTATAAAATTGTTTTAAATTTTATCTTGTCATAAATTAAATCTTGAATGTTTTTTTTTTTTTGCACATCAAAAACAAGATGCAGTTTTAATTCTCCTTAGCGTAAAATAGTTTTAATCAACCTTTCAAAACAGACACTATTCAAAGAGTAAGTTTAAAAGTGCATATACTGAAAGGGTATTTATTTATTGGGTCCTCAGTCAAGAAGTCCATTGGGTCCTCTGTCAATTGGGTCCACAGTCACTGCTGCCTGTGTGTGACTAGTATGCCATTTTTAAAGAACCATTTCTTAAACAGAAACTTGCACTTGACATTTAATACGCTTGGAAAAACTGATCTGAAAAAAACCACTTTTGTAAACAGATAGTTTAAAAAATATGCTTCACTGACATAATGACCTTATTTTATTTTTACTTAGTTTAAGGAACATTGTACCCCTCCCTTCTCCTTCTTTTCCAGACCTTCCCTCTAAAGTTGTCTTGAACACAAAATCTTCCATGACGAGTTATTCCTCAAAGTGTCTATGGTCCAGCTCTGGCTTCAGGAAGAGATAACAGACAACATCATACAGTTAGTTTACAGATCTGCTGAGGGTGTTACAGGTAGTCTGAGACAAGAATGAAAGCAAGCCTGTTCATGTGTGTAAAAGGGTATCTCTTACATCACTTTTCCTGCTGTATCCATCAGTCTTAATCTTCCATTGCATGGATTGGAGACCGGATGCAGTAGCTTGTGAATCCTTTCCCAGTATACATATAAAGAGAACAGCAGTGCCAAGGAATGGCGCATATCCAGCTCTTGACTACAGGCAGTTAACATGATAAAACAGTGGAGTCACTGGCTGGAGGAGAAGAAAAAAAGCAAGTAAAGGAATATATATAAAACCAAGTCACTATCAGTCATGGTAGTCAGTATTCAGGTCTCTAAGCATGACTATAAGTTTAAATATTAATGTGAAACCACTATTTTCTTATGTAAGTAAACTTTGTCCTGCAGAACTGCCAGTTGAAAAAAATCTACAGTTCTGCAAGACAGAAAACCAAGATGTGCTGAAATTCTGAGGAGAAAAGTTAGGGGGAAAGGTGATTTGATAAGTGTAAGGTTTTAGGAAGGAATGTAGGCAATTAATAGTTTCTTCTTTCCCAGCAAGGAAGCAAAAGAAAAATGTATACATTCAGAAACATGCCCAATAGTTAATGAAGGAAAATCTAACTAACAGCAAATTAGACCAAGAGTGATCTGAGCATAGAGCGGATAAAAAAAATAGCTGCAAGTCACAATTATCTCTCTACTTCAGATGTTTGAGTTTACAAGGACTGGAACTATTCAAGCCAGAGGCATGGTGAATCTGACAGATCTTGCTGTGCTTGTGGATATCAGTTCTTTGACAAGCAAGTAGAAAGTCCCAAACTCCTGTTCTGATGTCTTCATGAAAACAAGACATTTTCCCAAAGAGTGACATCAACCTGCTGTTAGTCTCAAGATGTGATTATGAAGCAAAACATAGTGCCCTGTAAAAAATCCCTGAGGTAGAGGACCCAAAAAAGGACTGCATAGAGTACAGCCCCTGCAGACAGTTTGATGTCCAGTATTACCGTACCCCTGATATGCCATTTAACCTGAGAGCTCAGCAGAGATTATTTGGTCTCATCATTGCATCAGGATACAACTTCTGCTTCCTAACTCACCTTGTTTAATTTAGTCAAGGGATCTCCAGTACTATACTCCATTACACGCATTATGCTTACATTTGCTGGCTATTTGCTCACACTCAGGAACCTAGCTGTTTATAAGAAGTCATTGTAAATTCAGAATGAACTCTAGCATCTCTGCAGTGCTTTGTCCCAGTCTACAAATTCAGTTCTGACACTGGAGAAAAATTCAAATCAATAATCTTTTAGATACAAAAGTCAAGAGCAGTAAAATATCATGATTTCTAGTATTACCTAGCAGTGTAAATTTTAGTCTACATATAGTATAAAAGTTTTTCACTTCAGTGGTTGATATAGTCACCTAGGCTTACAGTGTTTCTGTGTTTGGCAACTCCAAGCATAAGAGGGAAATTGGCTGAAAATTAGCACTTTTTGTAAAAGTTTTACACGTTCCTTTTATTATCTAAAGAGCTTTGGTCCTTCTACAATTACCTCTGTAAAACATGGATATTAAAACAGTCAGTTTGCATCTGTTTTTTATTTAACAAGTTTTGCAAATGCTTTCATTGATAAACTGATGCTTGTCCCAAGCCTGGCAAGAACTTGACATATTTCTTTCTGAAATCAGTTGTGATTCTAAATGATTATTCAGTTTTTCTTGCTATTATTATTTCTTTTCAGGAAAGGTAGTAGTACTTGATCAAGATCTGTACAGTGCCTAAGACATTCTGTGCAGTACCAGCAACTACTGCTAAGTAACCTTAGTCCCATATATTTGTTTTTATTACAAATACAGTCATTTCCTTGGTGCTTAAGTTAATAATAGCCTAAACAAAAAAAATAACCACTTAATCTCTCTGTACTGAACTACACTCTAAGTAAATGTAACAGGAAAATGTGTAATGACTTTAAGGGATGTAGCAATGGCTGTGGTGTGCAGAATAGGCCTGTTTCTGATGTACAATTCCTGTGCCTGTTTGCCAGCATTGTGTGCACTCACTTTTAATTATTAATAACCATCTGCAGTCTGTGTACATCCAGTAGTGAGGACAGCTGTGAGGGTGAGTACATGTACAGGCTTCATATTCCTTCTAAAAAACAGTTATGCTTCTCTGTAGCTGTTATAAACAAAGCAACTGAGGTAATTGATAGTCTTTTTCCTTTTTAAAGTATGTATCAGAAATATCCAGTGGTTCCATTATGTTGACTCAGACTATTGTTCATGTGAAAAGCCTGAATACTCCTGTTGCTTCTAGTCTTGAAGCATCATAGGACACAGATTATAAACTTTTATACTTTCTTTCTTAGTACTGATATGACATTGTATTTTCTAAAGAAAATTTATCCACTGCCTAGATCCACTTTATATATTGAAGGGTTTCTAATTAAATTTAGCTGTTTCCTTCGGGCTAGTTCAAGCCTAGCTTTTCACTTTACTATTGCATGTCATCATTTTATATTTAAACAAATGCCATTGCAGATCATAAAATGAGGGAGGCAAAGATTTTTATCTGGCTAATAATTCCTGGTACTTGGGGAAAAGGTTCATTCAGAATTTGGGGATTAATTTGGGGATTAGCAAAGTATATTTGTCCAAAGCAGCTGTGTGAAAAACTGGATCTTTATTTCTGAAGCTCTTTTCCTTGCTACAACACAATTCCCTTCTTTGTTACAACATACCAAGTTTCTTTTTATTATTACACATTCACCCAAACAAAAGAAAATCCTATCTCTCTGTTGTGACTTGGATTATAAATTGCATTTGACTTCAGTTTTCAGTGTCAATTATTGAGTTTTCTAAGAAGGGGACATTCTTAACAAGGTATTTTTTTTCCTTATTGACAGGATGGTTCCATAGGCATGCTTCTTCTTAAGCCTACTGATAGCTGAACAGTAATTAGTAGAAATAAACTAAACTAAATAGACATTGAAAACAGACATACTGTTACAAACACAATGCTTTGATGTAGAAACAACTCTGGAACTGAAAAATCAAATCCATTTGCAGCCACTGGAAGCCATTCAGTGAAATTGTGTCTAGTACAAATAAATGCTGGTGAAGTTTAAATGGTACTCAGCTGATACTCTTCATTTTAATTAGAAAAGAGTTGAAAAGGTGCTTGTTTGGAGAGGAAGAAATGCCTTAGATTAATATGTCATTAAGACTGAGCACCAATAGGAACTGGACGTCTAAGTTCACAATTAATGATGTTTGAAATCTTAGTGCTCTTCATGTTACATTTCAAACTTGAATCATAGAAACTTCATTAACTTCTCAGGGACTGACACAGAAGTCATAACACAAAAGATACTATCAGCATAAGATTTTCATTGCTGTGCCCCATGCAAGAATAGTCAAATTCACAAGAGTTTCTTCACACACATTTCAAAGCTGAAATAAAAAGTAGGTTTTGAACGTGAACACATCAGAATTATGAATGTTTTGCCTGTGACCTGCCTCAGCTCAGAACAACAGTAACTATCCTGCAGTTAAACTGTTATTTCAAAATCTGGATTTCCAAAACGGAGTTTCCCCTTATAAAGTGGATGTATGGTATAGGTTTGATCTTGTGAATTCTATTAGTGGGAAGCCAAAAATAGAAGATGTATATTTAATTTAACAGATTTAAAGGATATGGTGGTGAGGATTTGGATAATATTGTCAGCCCTTAGGTACCACGTCTACTTGATTTAGCATATTGAGGGATAATCTGTGTGTCTCTTCTTCCTCCTTCTTTACTTCTATAACAAAGATATAACAAATTTGTGCCTGCAGAAATGTTTAGAGTCTGCCAATCAGAAGATAATGCCTGTTTCCCATGGAGCTTCCTTTTCTCTGCAATAAAGAAAAGTACATGGACTAAACAACCACTAGTCAAAAACAAATCAGTCGTGAAAACACTCACCGTGATCACTAGCCACATCACTGGAGACTGTGATCCCTTCCTTTTCTATGACACAAAAAGATAAAGGAAAGCTTTGGACCAGTACTAATAAATTACCCACAATTACCTTGAGGAAATTATTAAAAGCTGAATAAAAGCTAGTTAACTGGAACTCTGACGTAATGTTAAAAAAGAAATCTCAAAAAAATAAATAAAAGAAAAATTTTATTTGTTGAAGCAATGGAAATTTTAATACTTTAAATATTTATGACATTGTTTAATCATTTATTCTTGTATATACTCTGCTGTGAAGAGTTTGTTGCAATAATCTGTATCTTTTAATCACAGCAGATTGCAAATGACACTATTTGTCTTCACAGACACTGAAAAAATATAGATACTTTTAAAATGGAAATAAAATTGAGTACTTTTTTGATGGATTTGACCATTCTTTGAATTTTATTTCACAATCCATGCATCCTTGATTCATTAAATTTATTCAGTTTGAAGATTAAGATATTTTGAGAAGAAAGTGCTTGACATGCTAATGTAAGCAGATGCTTAAGAATAACCTTATGAGAATGCATACAGAAGAATAAATTCATTATCTACATAAATAAAGATCAGTTGGAGAGTTCAAGAAAAATTTTTTTAAATATCAGTTTAAGTATGAATTTTCACACCTTAAAAAAACAAATCCAGAAGCACAAAATCCCTAACAACAAACAAGCCTAGGCATACAGACATTTGCATATATCTTTCTAATTTATTTTAAAATGCATTCAGTTGTCCCTTGACAGATCTTTCACAATAGCTGAGAAAAATAGCATGTAATGTTAATACTTCTCAGGAATGAATGGAAGGAGTTCAAAAACAGGAGATAAAGAAAGCAAAAGTATCTGCAAAGCAAGATCTGAATGATGAAAAAATTTTAGAAGCAAAAGTGACAGAATAATGAAAAGAATATAACAATAGTATTTCCATCATAGAAATTAGGATCAGATCTAACAGTAAGAGCATCTAGACTAACTACTTGTGTCCACTGTCTGTGACTTGGGAGTGAGAATTTTCCTTTGTTCTTTTTGAAACATAATTCTACTAGACAGAAGTGGTGATGGTACTCACCCTATTCTATGACCACACTGTACCTCCTCTCATATTTTGCACATTCAGAACAAAAAGGCTTTCACAGCACATACAAGACTGCCTGTGCAGTTCTTGTTTATGTTTTCATTAGTGGAGCATCCCTGTTTGCTGTCTTTGTGAAGATTCCTACTGTGCCTTGAAAGATAATCGATTTTTTTGGAAACTTTTGAATTTAGCGCTTTTCAGATGCAATTTACCCTTGACTTCTTCAAAGACTTCTGTCTTCATTCAGTAACTCCCCATAGTTTCCAACTATTTTGCCTTAGTTTCTGATTGTTAAGATTGAAATTATTCCTGCAGTGCTAGGTGAACAGTTGGACTCAATGATCTGAAAGATCTTTTTCAATATAGACAATTCTATATGATCTTATGAAATCACAAGCTGTATTTTTTCATCTATTTGTAACCTCAGAGAGAGTGACCACAATGTAAATACCATTATTCTTAGTTGGACAGAGGCAATTTGGCAACAGTGAAAGTAGGTGCTACTTTTGTTCTCTACCTGTGAACACAGACAAGAAACTGAAAGCATGAAAAACAAACAAACAAAACCCACAAACAAACAAAACAAACAAACAAACAAAAAAACCAAACAAACAAATAAAACCCAAACAAACAAAAAAAAACCCCAACCCAAACAAAACAAAACAAACCCAGAAGAATGGAATATGAATTGAAAAGCATCCAGGAAACAGGAAATAGTAAGGTGGAGGTTTGAAGAGCTGAAGGTAATGAGAAATGAATGTGCAAAGATGATGACAAAAGGGAAGACAGAAGAATCAAGGTGCAATATCTAGGAGAATAGATGACATAGTAACTACATTCCCTCAAGAACTATACTCTGTAGCATGGCCATGTCAATCTAGTGCAAATAATGGCTACTCCACTTCTCACTTTTGATCATAAAGCTGTTTCAATGCTACCTCTCAGGATCATCTGATGGCATAAAAAATGATGGCATTTTATGTAAAGTTTTCTCAACAAAAAGCAGTATCTCATAGCACACGAACATATTGAGAAAAGTCAAATTTTTGTTTTTCCTTTCTCCTGAGAAAAAATTAGACATGACTAGCAGTTCAGGTGTTTGCTTATCCAGAATGTGTGTATTTTCTCTTCATAAATTTTGGGATGAAAATGGTATCTCTTTCCTTTAAAAAGGCATAATTAAACAAACAAGCAGAAGTTTGTTTATTATGCTTAACCAAACAGAAAAAAAATACCTGGTTTAGTTTCTTGTTTTTCAGTAACAGTTGTGAAGCACCTGAGATATTCCATACACTTCAAAGTAAGAAACACAAAAAATTAAAGAAAAAACAACCAAAAACCCAACAACAGCAAAACAACCACAACACATCTTATTGATCCTAGTGTGGTTTAGAATCTTATCCATGCTCCACATATTTTATGGACCCTGGCCTTAATCTCATTTACATCTTTCATGACTTTCAAGTAGACTCATACACAGCAATGTACAGCAATGAAATAGAGTAATTTTAATCACAAAGATACTATCTGTGTTGTATGGAAATGGGAAAACCTTGAAGAAATATTTTGCTTTATGACAAGAAAGGCCCCAGTGTCCATCTGTGTCATGAGAATAAAAAAGTGAACAAACACATCTTTGCAATTATTGTCCATTATTTGTCCAGCCAAAGATAAAAATCAGGTGAACAATTTTACTTCTGCCATTTACTTTTGAAATCTTAAATTTTTGAGGTGTACTTCAAAGTTTTATTTTTCTATTCCTATGCTGTCACAGCAATGAACTTTGTGATGGTTCCTATGAGCAAGTTGTCTTAGAATAATCATCAGAGCAAGCTTCAAACACATGGCACAATATTCTTTCTTTCCCCAGCACTGGCACTTGGCCTAGTATGCATGGTTATTATATTAAATAGCCTTGTGACATTAGACACCAATGCCTCTATACACAGTTACCAAGAGAGCTAAGACTGTTAAATATCACTTCAGAAAAATGTATTTACACCCATGCTGACAGTTCATTTTCGGGTAGGAGCTTCCCAGATGATCTGTACACAGCAACCTCAATCTCCAGTCTTCCCACTGTGAAATTTTAGACAGCTTGTCTGCTGAGCCCTTGCCAGACCTATTAATATTTATACATTCCACACACATTCCAGTCAGAGCATGTAAGTTGCAGATCTCTCTGATTTAGAAGCTATTAAGATTCATGACCCCTTCAGCTATTTAATCTATGGTCCTGAAGCCTTTGCAATCAGCTTACACTTGAAGAAAAAAGGACAAATCATTACTGTTCAAATATTGTCCTGCATTGTGTCCATTTGTAGTCCATCAAAGAGTAGTTAAGAGCTTCAGTGCATTCATTTATCTCAGAGACACAGGTTATTATAGAAGGCATTCTTTCCTTGGAAGAAGAGAGAATAGGAATGTTATTTACTCAACTGCATTTAATTTTGGATTAATGACTTTTTTAGCTGTAATCACTTCTCTGCATAAGAAACAAATTCTAATTCATTTTTTCTGTTCTCATATCTGGACATAGATTTTGGGTACCTTGTACAAGAGTACATGAATGTGCCACCAAGGATATCCATGTAGAAAAAGCACAGTCTGTCTTCTGGATTGTAGTGGTGACTCCACCTAAAGAAAGAGTCATTATCATTATCATCCCCTTCTTAAGGTTTATATGTGTCTTCTTAGAACAGTGTGGTGATCCATCACAGACTTCTCCAGGACCCATGAGAAATCTCAAAGTTAGTTTTTATTATATCAGTTTGGGTTTTTTTGTAACAGATAGTTCATGAATGACTTCAGGTGTCCACAGCTTTCAATGAGTAGAGTGAATGATAAGAATTAATCATCTGTCAAGGTTTAGGCCTAAAGCTTGTAGAAGAATTCTGTAAATTAGTCTGTAGCAGAAAGCAAAGAGGCAAAAAAAAAAAAAGTTAAAAAACTTAAAGTAAGTGAGAGAATACTTGGGATACTCAGAATTTAAACCAGATTGTAACTATGATATTGTAATTATGATCTTAAGGGCTTACTAAGAACTTCTATTCTTTGAGTTCTTTACTGGGGTTTCTTTCACCTTGGGATGTCATAATTTGGATTGTCAAAATACAATTAGTAACACCATCAGATACTGTTTTGTGCTACTTTCTTGGAAATAGCAAGTATTATACAGTAATGAATTTTGAAAATCTAATCACTTGCTTTCAAAAATCTGGGGAGACTTTTGCTGAAAGAAAAAATAAAGAAAACACTGAAGTATGGAACTGGCATTTCTTTTCAGGAAAAAAAAAAAAAAGTCCTTTTAAAGATGTTGTCAATGAGAGGTTTTTATTTTGGCTTGCTTTGTTTGCTAGCAGAAGCAAATTACATTCAGAAAGGTAATTCTTTCTGTAAACATGGAACCATGCTAACAGAAAGTGATGTTTCCAGACCCTGCACATAGAGTAAAGGTCTGAGAATATAATGAAACTTAAAATTTTGAAATGGCATTAAAGTCTATGGTTAGAGAAGTTTTTTCTGGGGAACCTGAGTATACACGCTATAAAAATTTGTGGAAATCTTCACCACTGACTTCAACAGGAAGAAGATATATAGTGTTTATAGTATATACAGTCCATCATGTATATTTTGTACTGTTTCTTGTACCTTTTTATCTCTAGAAACACTCAAGTAAAAAGGTGATCTTTCTTTAAAATGATTTGCTCTCAGCTGCTGCCTTCCTGTAGGAAGTCATAAAGTTTCTGTCTTCAATATTACTGTTTTCTGTGTGATGAAATGATGTGCTTGGTAAGGGTTTAAGTCATACTTTATCTAAAAGTTCAATTTAAAAGCAATTTATAAAAAGTTTAGACTTACCAATGTGTTTTTATAGTATACATTAAGCAAGTGTTGACCTGCTAGTGTGATACAGAACAATTTTTTGCTCAGAACTCACAGCATGCCACACTGACTTTAGAGCACGCCTCTTCCATATGCTTACAACATCTCCCATCAATTCACTCTTCAGACAAAGATTCCAATTTACAAACTCAGACTGAATTATGACTTGAAAGGGTGACACAACTGAAAATCTGTTGCCAGTAGTAGGAAGATCAGGTTCAAACAGGAGCTGTGCTGAAAATAGAATATCCATTTTGCTGGAAATTTTGAAACTGTGAAATTATTTTCATCTTGCTTCAGAATGGCAAGCTGAAAACACAAATTTTTCATCAGATGTCAAGGGCTGAAAAATTCATTTTTAGAAGAAAAGAGTTTGAATCAGGCAATTTGGCCAGGGATCTTGACTCCTAAGCAAAAATCTGTAAAAATCTGGAATATTCTAATTCCTTCATATTGAGAGGAAAATTATTTAATCTGAAAACTTCACATAAAGATACCTGTTGACCCAATATGCCCTGTGATAACAACAGGACAAGAAAACTGACAAATATACTTTCCTATTTTCAGGAGCAAGTGTATACCTGCATACGCTGGTGTTGGAAGGAATCTGGGGAAGAATTTAGAAGAAAAGATGCTGTCAGGTTGGTGATATAAAAGCTCAGTGCCAGGACAGTCTTTGTGGGTGCTAGAACCACTCAGTGATCTACTGGAGACAGATTGTAAAGAAGATGATTGTACTCTACTCATGTCAGTATGTTAAGGAAAAAAAACGCTTTTTGTCAAAATCTTACTGACAACATGAGTAGCTGTAAAATACTGGAAATTAAAATTAAAATTACAGGGTTGGAGAGGATTATGGTGGTTTCAGGGATGGGGTAGGAGATGGCCTAAGCTCTGGGACTGGACTGGAATCCAGTGGTGTCCAGGTCTTTCCAGATTCCCATTATTTCCTGGTAGTAGTGCCAAGACTTCTAGACCAAACTTGAGCCTGCTGTCAACACACTTTTATGAGCTGAAAACACTTTTCACCTCAGTTTCAGAAACAGTCCTTTCAAATCTCATGAATCTGTGGACCTCCACTGAAAAACCACTACTGCAAACATCAGTGTCCTTCAGGAACTGCATGCTCAAGTATGTATATATATTTTTCTAACTTTAGTTTCTTTTCTGTTCAAGGCAGTCTTTGAATAGGCAAAGAATTTAGCCTTTAATCAGCATTAGCATGGCCACATCTTGAGAACTGAGCACAGGCCTGACAAGACATCCACTGTATTTACATGACAGTAACCTGAGTTTATAAACATTTTTGCTAATGAAATACAGTCAGTAAGTGAAAATAAATCATTACAGTGTGGGATCTTCTGATTACCAGTCTTAATTTGTGTCAAACAGCATTTTCTGATGTCCTTTGGACAGATGTCAGATGAATATGAGTTTCCACTCTGTAACAGACAGATTTGTTGCTTTTACTGTCGATGAGCATGACACATTCCTGGCAAGGTGAAAAATCCTTCCATCCAGGACTGGGCTAGTGCTTCCGAGCCGCTGTACAATGGGCAGCTGGTAGCCGTGCTCCTTCCTATCATTATGCACAAGACATGCTGCTATCTGGAACTAATTTATAGTGCGAAATGGGGGAATATAGCAGAACTTCCTCCAGAGATCTAAAGGGCACAAAATAAAGAGCTTAATCAATGGAGGGCTGTGAAACCTGTCCCTCCCCTTTACACCTCCCTGTGGTGCAATGTATAATTCACTCACAGAAAAGCACAGCTGCAGCTGTGCACAGTGTCAAAAATGCACAAAACCACTCAGTGAGGAGATCTGTAAGAATCCGATTCATGCTGTCTCTTTTAAATGCTGATGCCACAGTCCTTTCTTTCATTTTCTTTACCTCCCACTATACCTCTGACAGCATCTGAACCTGCCTTCCACTGCAACTAAACGTTTTCGTTGGTAACAAACCTGAAAAGTACTTGTCAAGGGTGTTTTTCAGTATGTCACTGTTTTGATTGCATGCCATAGCAGGTCAGCACTGTAATTATGTAATTTTTATTTTTGTAATTGTTACCATAATTAGCATGTTTTATTTTAAAGTATAAATAAGCTCCAAGTATATTCCAAAGTGCTACAGAGGCAGGGGAAAGAGTGAAAATATGCAGTGCTATGCAGTTTTCATCAGAAACCTCTTATTTCATGGTAATTCACATGGTAATTGAGCTACGAAATGCTTGTAAGAATATGCAGCTAATATTCAACAAGTGGTAATAAGATGAATTTACATTACTGCAGCACAAACTGTGCAAATGCAATTCTTTGTGTGTCTCAAGGACATACTTGCTCTATGAGACAAACATCTATGTATAATTTTCCAAAAGGTGCCAATAGAGAGGTTTTTTCCCTTAGACATCTTAAGGAGGATTTACATTTGGAATGGATCCATTTGTTTTTAAAACCACCCCATATGTCTATTTTGTGTTTTAAGGCCCCCAAGCAGAAAACCCTATATATGATAAACCATCTGGAGATATATCATTAGAAAATCATTACTGGAAGCTGTCCTTGATCCAGTTCACAGGTGTATAACTCAGTTAATTTCAGTGGCATTTTAAATAGCGGCAGGTTTGATACTTAACTTGCTCTCTGTAGTGGGAAAATTTGTCTTGATAACAGGAGTATGGTGTTGCCATTTCCCCTAAGTCAGTCATTTGGCAATTTGAATATTTGCATAATACAATTGTAATTAATCCCTAAATCTTTTCAGTTCCCAAGTCTGTATTTCCTAACATATACATTTATGTGAGCAAATTCCTGAATAAACTTTTCTTGTAAGTATACAGGTAAGAGATACGTTTAGATTATCGGACACGGTTCAGTGTCAATGTATATTTTACCACACAGGAAAAAATGCCAGACTTTTGTTGTTGAGTTCATTTTCCTGAAGAATTTCTTGAAACAGCATGTAAGGCAATAACACCCAGTTAGCTTCCTCTGAAGGGCTTTGTTCAAACCCTTACATCAACACAGAAGTAAATTCAGATGGGTTGGAGTTGGTACTGGCCAGACCAAAGTTACTTCAGTCCTGATCTTCCCTGGGAGAGCATTAAAAGTAGGATTTTGAGATATTTTGCTTGTAAAGATGAGTTGATACTCAATTCTGTTTAAAATTACTTGAATACAGGAATAAAGGTCAGTTGCTGGGATTCAGTTGGAGATCAGACCATCTCCAGTTAATTGATAATACTTTACCTCCTTCAAGGGTTTCAAACATACCTCTGAAAAGAAAATTGAATATGTTGCAGTTTTTGCTCGTGTCAGTTTCTCTGAGAAAATTCAGAAAAATATTAACTCCTGAATTTAACACACAGGAAACAGGCACTGGTTTCAGGAGAGATTTTTATCGAGAAGTTCTAAATATGAAAAAATGCTCTTAATTTTTTCAGCAGTGATTGCCAGTTGCTATAAAGTGAAAATAAATAGCATAGAAGTAATACCAGCTGGCATATATGAGGAATGGGGAAAGAATGGTGATATTTTCATATATTTCCATTATTCTATGTAAGATGAGCAATTTAAGGGCAGGAACTTTGGGGTCCTTTATGGGTTCTAGATAGGAAAGTAATACAGGAAAAGAAGGACTCAGAATCACCCTCTAGAGGATCTCATTTTTCTATTGACTTCATAGGAAAAATGGGAGATGAGTTGTGCAATTTAGGCACCCAAGATATACATAATGAAAATCTCACTTGAGAATCACTCTGCTGGTAGGTATGAATGAGAATAAGCTGGTGCCTGTAAATACCATGGTAAGTATTGGGACACATTTAGTACTGAGTCCGCCAGATAAGACAGATGAAATACAAAAGAAGCTGTGCAAGGAAGCAAGTGATAAAGTTCTGCACTCTTGTGCAGTCACTGAGGCATGCATTATGGTCATTCTCCTTCTGCTAAATGATCTAAACTTTGTGCTGATGGTCACTTCTGGGCAAATCTCTAATTGTGTCAGCAACAAAATTCTAATGCTTAAAGAGTGCGGAAGATACACTATTGAAATATTAAGGAGCTACTTTAAATCTGATTATAATCCCTCTGAAATTTAGAATTAAATGTTAGTTGCATTGTCTCCTATTGTTCTCTCCACTCATTCCCTGCCTTTAATTTTTGCCTGCATGAAAGGGCTCTTTTATTTATATATATTTATATATCCCATAAATCACTTGTATATCCCATATATATATCCCACTTTTATATATATCCCCATATATATATATCTCTCCCACTTATATATCCCATAAATCACTGATTAGAATATATATTGGGCGAACAGTTACTTTCCATATATACTCAAAGTATTTTCAGGTAAAAAAATGTTTCATATACAAAAAAGAAACAAATTAGTCAGAAGTTTAGACACCTAAGATGCTTATCAGTTGTCCTACTGTATTGCATTACAGATAAGAATGAATAATGTATTAGATTATTTTCCCTTTTTACCTCTGTGAATTGTTCATGAGCTGAATGTCACTTTCTCAGATTCTGGGCTTTATTACTTTCCCATCAATAATATTTAGATTAGCATTTTCAGTGTTGTTTTAATAAAAAATGGCATAACTATTTAATAAATATGTATTAATGATCTAACCAAATACTTTTGATACTCAGATTTTTAGTTGCATCCTGTAAGCTACATTTTTCCACCCGTAATGGTAACACAGGTTATGTACTTTTTTATTTACCTTTACTAAAACAGCCATTAGATACATTTTAGCAAGGTAGCAGACACTGCAAGTTATTAACAGAGCTTGTGGAATAATCATTTTTGTTTAAAGATTAAGCAACTGTTGGATACTAGAGAATTTTCTTTTACTCTTGCCAGTATCCAGGCTTAAACAGACAAAAAAAAAATTATTAATTAAAATAGTTTAAAATGAAAATAAATGGGGAAAATTAAAGTACTGGTCAAACCGCAGATAATAATCCCAGTATCTCGTTGAATATACTTATCTTTTGTATGATAGAGAACATTAGCAACCATTTCTGTGTCAGCATTTACAGACCCCTGTTAATTTTCTGTTGCAAGTTCATTAGCTATGTCAGTAGTAGTAAGTAAAACAGGGATAAACCATGCATTGTAGTGCTGATCTCTTGCTCTCCATATTGATGAATTATTTAAACAACCTTGGATGGTTTGTTCCATGCCAATGAGCCTGCTCCCAGACAAAGCTGGAGTACATCTCAGAGGACAGTGCATGCCAAAATTCTTCCCCCAACAGGCATTCCCCAACAACTCTGTGTTGAGGAAGGAGGGAGTTTAAGTGCATGATTTGCCATATCTGCCATACCACTTTCCTTTTGGAATGGAGAGCACTTTATTCAGCGTTACAGTGATAGCTAGTGAGCCCTGCTGAGTTATTTCCATAGATTAGGAAAACAAGAATACTTCTGGGAATATCATGAAACCTGGGAGGCAGAGGATCATTTGTAGGGTACAGAAGTGGTGATATAATGTCAAGCGAAGAAAGGAGGAGAGAAGAGCAAGGAAGTGACAGTAGTAAAGAAGAACCCTGGAGGAGAGAGTAGAAGCTGGAAACACATTTTTCATTAATGTGTTGTCTGTGATCTTGGCTGGGAGCTCCAGGTTATTGCTTTCCTCCCTAAAGCTGTTACAGAACAAGCCTGGGTACACTTTGCTCTCTCTCTTCCAGCCTATGTGACTGGATGGGACAGTAGGCATTTAGATAATGGTGGTATGTCCTGAGTGCTGCATCTTCTTTTCTTCCCCTTTTTCCACCTCTCTATACAAACATGGGCCTAGAGAAGCAGAAAACCTACCTGCAGTACCGATTCACCTCCCATACTGCACAGCTGAGAAAGTGTTTTGCCCATGGGTGTTAACTCCACCTCTGGGATTGATTGTTCCTCTCCTATGCCACACAGCATGGCAGAAATCAAACCTGTATTATTCCATTTTAAAATTTCATGTAGATCATTAATTATTTCAATTTACTTAATGAACAAAGATGCCAGCTATAAAGCAAAATAAAGGTGACCTACCTGTGCAGCAGAAACTGAATTGCCCTTAAATATGTCCTGTAAATCTCAGAATGTGAGTTACCCTGATCATTTATTCAAAGTAACTTGATATCCATGTTACTTATTATGATTTAATTATGGTGTCTTACTCCTTGCAGGCATGTTTATGAATTATCTTTTGCATGGTTCCAGGGAACATTATTAATACACATCGAACGACACAGTTTAACTATGAATATTAATGACCCATGCAAAGTAAAGTTACGCATGAAATTCTATGAAGCAATAGGTCTCATTAATTCCACTTAGTGCATCATTATAGTTCTGTTGTCATTAGTTAACAAATAGACATTGTGTATGGGATTGTTGCTCTTCCTGACTCATGATAGCAATTTTTGATACTTAAATATTACTGTCAGATGTGTAATTAGCAATTATGCATTATATTAAAATATATACAGTATATTTGGAAGTGAGCTGCTTTATAGCATTTATAAATTGCTATTCAACACGGAAAGAAGGTATAATTTTCAGCAGCAGTAAGATTAAATTCAGTGAATCCTTTTTAGAATGCTGAAGAAATTGCTAAACTGTTAATTACTTATTCAATAGGAAACTTTCATCAACTATATGTGCTTTACCCAATTCTAAGTCTGTATTTTTAAGGTTCTTAAAAGTTTGAAGAGGTTGTTTCATGGATGCTCTGCTTTCATTGGCAGAGAAGCTTACTTTTTTGTTTGTAATCAAAAATCAATTAAAAACTTGAACATTTTCTGGATCCTTTTAGTGTCATACTCAACTGAGGTTTTTCATGGCCAACTATAAGTATCGCATATCAAATGTCACTAACTACTTATGTTTAGAAACTGAATTACATCTTTTTTGTCCGCTTTTTGATGAGATGAGCAGTTCTGAAGTGTCTGCTTACTGTATTAGTCACAATGGGACTCCAGAGACTCTCATGGGAACTGACATAAAACCTTTGTGTGTGTGTCTGTGTGTTTGACTATGCACAATGGCAACAACTCAAGAAGTCATTGAAGAGACAATGTGGCATGAGCTTTCACTCATTTATGGATGACTTTTAAAACTTGTCAGTGTTGTCAAACATCAGTAGGACATTCTGCTTATTTTTGAGTGATCTGACTAAATTTGAGTCCTGCATGTTTGGAAGTAATCTCTGCTTTAATCCAGCTAACACTGCTGTTTATTGATAGAAGGTACTGGTGTAGACAGGTAAGCTTCTGTAGCTTGTACTTTCCTTGAATTCATTAGTTTAGTCAGAAATCTCATAATTATTTTGAATCCTATTATATTCTGATAGAAAGAGAGAAGTAAAGTTGCAACTGAATGATTCAAATCCTGTTTATGCTCAAGTTTCCTGGGAAATTGAAAGTGCTTGAAATAGAGAAAGAAGACGTTACTAAAAAGTGAGTTTTAACAAGAATCTTTAAATGATAAAGGCTGTATCCTTCCCTTTGATGCACATGTGAATCTTCCACTGAAGTCAGCTGGAACAGCATTTATACCTACAAGATCAGGATTTGTTCATAATCCTCTGAATTTTAAATTCTCATTCCATTATATCAAGTAAAGGAGAGGGGATTAGTTGGCTGTGTATGAGAGCTTTAATTCTTTATGGGATTTGTATATCTAATAGTAAATGAAAAATTGAGAATGCCTTACTCACAAAGATGTGCATTTTAAAATGTTTCATTTACAAACCTTGATTTTTGCATCAGGAATCTTCTCAGTGTCTTAATACTACTCTTAATTTTATAGGCAGTGGGTAGAAAAAAAAATTAGAATTTCCAACAAAGAGAACCACTTTACTTTGGATTGAATATAACTTGTTATGAGATGTTCAAGGGAAGCATCAAAGGCAGGGAAAGGAAAAGATAGGGCAGATCATGTAGGAGCAAACGTGGGAAGATGGAAGAGAATAAAAGGGGTCAGACAGTTGTAGACTGGCCAGTGCTCTTGCCTGACTGAGCCCTGCACCTAATTGCTACAGCCTGCCCTATCTTGCTGCTAAATCCCAATCTTGATTATTTTTTCTCTGTAATTCATTCTCTATTCTATGTGTGATTTCTGCAGTCTAAGTGCCAGCAACTGGAGAACATAGGTCTAGGTGCCAGCAACCAGAGGGATCAGTGTGCAGGACAGTGCTGTTTGCAGCAACAAGAGACATGAGGGTGTGTGTACATTTCCCCGATGAATTGCACATGAATACTTGCATTGAATTTGATAGTATTTATTCAGGTATGTATACATAGTTCACTAACTTTGAGCTGAACTAGCTCATGAGTAGGAAGAGACCTGCATCTGGAAAAACTCAAAGTTTGAGTAACAGGTAGGCAAAAAAGCTGGAGGTTTGACCATAGACTTCAGGCAGTCTGAGATCCCATGCTGATACTTGAGCGATCTTCGATGGTGGGTCTGCCTGTGAGATGGTTGTATGAGCACAAACATGTGTTTGCAGACAAACATCAAACTGGACTAGATGGTGAGCCGGGGGAGACCTCTGTACAGAAGCAGAAGGCCCAGGGTCTGGGCATGGTCATTACAGAGAATTAGAGACTGCTGGTATTCAAGGCATCTGTCACTGTGGGTAAGCTTGTGAATCTGGAGGGGGGGGGGGAGTCTTGTTTTCATTATCAAACTTCAATCTTGATCAGCCAGAGTGGAGGAACAGGACATAGCTCTCTGCACTTATGCTTTATGTGAGTTTTCATGGTGCTATCTGCGAATGCTGCTAGAGACAGTGACAGTCTGCATGTCTGGGTGCATCAGTGTGTGAATTTTGTGTGCATGTGTGCATGTGCAAGCCTCCCTGGGATACTCACTCAGCCTTGCTGCTGATTGGACCTGCACATGAGCACAGCAGAAGCAGCCACATCACTGGTACCAGGATGGAGACACCCTTGGGCACTGAGACCATACCTGGCTGTGCTGCAGAGTCCAGGAGAAAACAATCCATGTATCCCGGAGTCTGCTGGATTCAGCTGCTCCCTTCACATCCTTAACATGCAACATCTTCACCCGATGTTGTCAGTTCTGCCTTGTGTATCACAGTCAAGTTTATTATAACTGGCCTTAAAAAAAAAAAGCTACAGATGGAATTAGGAAGTCTGATGAAAGGAAAGCTGTAATTTTTTAATTTTAGGGCATTTATTTTTCATTTTGGATTTTGGAGGCTTCGATGGATGCACATCTTTTATCATGCCATCTGATAGAAAAAAGAGGAAAAAAAAAGAGAAAGTAAACAAAAGCAATGATTTGACCCCTTTCCAAAAGAATAACTTTCAAAAAGTGGTGATAGTTTCCATCTGTCAGAAATGTATAAAAAGCTAAAAATAAAAATGGGTGATTTTATAGATTAAGCTAAAATAAAAAAAAAAACCCAAACTCAAAATCAAAACAAAAGAAACAAGAAAACAAACCAAAACAAAAAACAAACCAAACCAAAACAAACGAAACCAAAACCAGCAAAAAAACAAACAAAAACCCCAAACCAAACCCAAAAAAAACCACAAAAATGAAAACAAAACCATAAGCAAACCCCAAACTATTACTTCTTAATAGCTGAGTAGAAGATCTTTCACTAATAGGAAAAAAAAATCCTTTGGGGAAAAAATATCCAACCAGATTAATTAAATAAATAATTAAAACCCCCTAAAAATGAGCATTTTCAGAATTTAATAATTCTGATGTACAGCTGTTGAGAAAAAGTTCTACTCATTGAAGTGTCATTTTATGCTTGTACTGATCTTTTGCTTTTTCTCTAAGCATCTGCTGCCAGCAGACATCTGTCATGCGCCGGTCATAGACCAGAGCTCCTTCGAAAAAGGTGGGGCAATTTTAATAACAGAAGGGAGAAGGACATCCTTCCCCTGGAGGTTTGCTACCTCTTCCTGGATGTTTAACAGTTTGCGGGTACCTTCAGTGACTGTAAAAACACCACAATAATGTTCAATCTTAGCATACCATTTCCTCACGTTATGTCTTTGGGCTACCCTATCGGGGGGGAGGAGTTCCAACCAACATGGATTTAATTACCTGAAAAGGTCCTCTTACGATTATGGGTTGTTGGTGTATAGTCTGCTCCGCTTCCTTAAAAGCTAAACTCACTATAAACAGTCTCTCTTCCCAACTGGAATATCACTTTTCAGCATCCTTAAAGCTTTTAGAGTAAAAACCAATCGGGCAGATGGGACCTTCCAGCCCTTTCTGACAGAAATGAATTGACAACCTTGACCGTCTAAACCCCCATTCAATATGGACCAGGTCAGTGGGATGACTAGGGCCCAAAGCCTGGTGGATTCTTGCTTCAAACACCAAAAGCTGTAATGTTTCATCATGGACTGGAGTCCATTCCCAAATTGCTCTTTTTGCAGCTGGTCATATAAGGGCCATGCAATTATTGCAAAGTCTGGGACATGTTTTCTCCAACGAACCAATAATCCCAAAGCATGCTGCAGCTCTTTTTTTGTTGCCTGGTATATTTACCTAATACCAAGAGGGTGTTCTGAGGAATGCAGACTGATCCTCCTTTCCACTATATCCCTAAAAATTTCACCTCATTTGCAGCAGCTTGTGTTGTTTTCCTCAGGTATCTGGAGCCCCAGAGACTCTAAATGCTGTATAATCTTTCCCTGTGTCACCTTCACTGGAATAGTTTGATTACCCCTGATCAAAACATCATCAATATATTGACAAACTTTAACTCCTGGTTCCGGGGAAATTTGGGCTAAATCTTGTGCGAAAGCATGATGTGTTGAGGTGGGAGAATGTTTATAGCCTTGAGGGAGGCGAGTAAAGGTATACTGTTGTCCCTCCCATGTGAAGGCAAAATGATCACAGTATCCCTCCTGCAGGGGAACCATGAAAAACATATCTTTCACATCCGTTGTGGCCATCACCGGATGAGCTTGTTCTTGAATAAGTGAAATCAACTCAGCTAAATTAGGCACTGCCGCTGTCAAGGGGCCAGTATTAGCATTGAGTCAGCAGTAGTCTATGGTCAGCCTCCACTTCCCATTTGGTTTCTGCACTGGCCATACTGGGTGAATATTAAGATTCCCCACTGTTTAAGATCCTCAACTACAGGGACTATTCCTTCTCAGGCCCATAATGTCAGTGGGTAGAGTTTCACATTAGTGATCTTAGAGGGGGGAAGGGCAGGTGCTGCTTGCAGTAGGCAGACTTTTGTTCCAGGCATTTCAGTTAATTTTCTAATCTGAGTTCCAAAGGACCATGAATCTCCCTGTGTATCATGCCATTGTCTGCCCTTCAATACGTCTATGCCCAAAAGATTTGTCAGGAAAGGACCCACTGCAACCTTGGTGTTAACTGGGTCTTCGTCCTCAGACAACCATAATGTTACCAAGGATAAAGGTACCAATTGAGTTTTTCCCAATGCCTTTAAGATAATTAGATTTTTAGATGAAGCCAAAATTCCACACTGCTCTGCCTCAGACTGCATCAGTGCAGTGATTTGTGGCCTCATATCAATTAAAAAGGTTACTGTTTTTTTCCTTGGTCCTACAGCCACTGTAATCAATAAATCCTCTTTCACATTTAAGGTTAGTTATCTTATAAATAGCCATCCTCCATTTCCCCCCTCACCTCCAGGAAACAGAGTTTCCCGACACCATCTTTTCCTTATCTGGCTCTTCCCTGAGGTCTATCAATGATGGGGCACTAGGGGTTGGTTCAAATTTAACTTTTCTCTCCAACCATCTTTGCACAAATTTCTCCAATCTCTGTGTTGGAAGCCCATCCATTAGATCTCGAGGAACGCATCTCTGGAGTCCCAGTTGCCACCATCCCTGGAGACTTAGGGACGTCCCTCTTCCAGGATCAGTACAACGGATTGATTTTGGATCCTGACTCCTTTTGACTGGTGCCAGCCATCCATCACCCTTTCCTGCTGTTCATACAGCCCTGGTTTCAGGTCTCTGCCAGGATCCACCCACAGGACCATATTTCCTCCTAAAGTTAATCAATTCTTGGGCTACTTCCTCCCATGACCACACCTTCCTTCCTGACCTCTGGTGATCAGGAGTTATTGCTCCTCTTAACCAGCTGTAACTCTGTCTGCTAGGGGGTATTTTGTACCTTCCCCTGTAGCTGGATCACAATGGGTTTTAGAGAATCAGGGAGCCCTTAGATTAGGGGAGTCATCCATTCTGGGTCCATAGGCATCATCACTGGAGGTCCCTGGTTAGGTTTAAGCTCCCTATCATACATCATTTGCAAAGAAGCTTCTTTTGCACACTTTCTCCAGCTGATCCGCTGTACCTATTACAGCTAGAGGTTCTCCCCTCTCCAAAGGGTTCAGTCCCTCAACCCAGTATGCTGCCCTCTGAATTAAAGATCATGGGGCCTGATGATTGCCAGTAGTTAAAAATACACCTGGTCCCCAATATCCTTCTCTGACAACAAGATTCCATCTCCCCCGACAATGATACTCTCCAAACATACTCTGTTTCAGATTCCTTTGAAGTCCTTGCAAAATCCTTCCTTAATTTTGCTAACTCAGTCACTGTATATGGAACCCCTTAAGTAACCACTTGGGGACGATCATTCTCTGCCTCATACACATACTCAGTCTTAACCAGGGGATACATATGAGGAGGGTTTTCTACTTTCTCTTTTGCTTTCTCTAAGTCCCCCGGGGATAGATTTGCCTAATTCCTCTCTCTTCCAATTTCACCTCCACATCTGCAAACAAGTCACTCTCCTTCCACGATTCTTCTCTCAGCGCTTCCTTTAATAAAACATCCTGGTTTTTTTCTTCTGCTAACTTTTGCTTGGTCTCTTCTAACTGCTCTTGTAGCAATTTAACTGCCATTTTCAGAGAGTCTATGACAGCATCACTTTGACACAATCTCTGTCTCCTATCTTCCATGGCTGCTGCCAAACTTGCTCCCAAAACTGCACAAATTATGGATTTTCCCTTCCTGGGCTTAACGTTAGCCTCCTTCTGCAATATCATTATCTTATCCACTATACTCTGTAGTTGAAACCAATGATCTTTTGCCCATTCTTGCCCTTGGGGAGACAAACAGTCATGATATATACCCAAAAAATCATCCAGTTCATCAAAATCCCCATTCAATAAATTCATGGGGGAATGATCATAAGCATCTGTAAGTGTGCGGGAACTCATTTCACCATAGAGGGGGTTATTTAATGCTGAGAGGTCCTCACCGTAAATGTCACTATGCTCCAATCACTCTCAGAAGGTCACACCTTAAAAAAAATTTCCTTGAGACTCGTCTTTCACTCAATTCTGTCGCTTTGTCCTCCTCCAGCTGTTTTCTTCAAGGACAAACAGAACCGCGGATCCTGACTCCGCACTCACCTCATACCAATGTACATCTCACTCATACACTCACAAGAGTCTCTTATAAAGCACCTGGACAGTTTCTGTTTCTCCAAGAATCCTGTCCCTGACACCAATTAAAATGTCACGTGCTGGTCATAGACCAGAGCAAGGTTTTGATTGTATTCTCGGGAACAGAATTAAGACTCAAGCACCAAGTGACTTTATTTGCCTGACAATAACTTTGTAAAGAGAGAGAGAGAAAGGAAAGAAAGAAAAAAAGGTCAGTTGTGATAGCTACCACCACAGATCTGCAGCGTCCCATTGTCTGATTCGTTTCCAGGTCCAGTGGGAGAACATTCCCTTTGATGTTGGTTGTTCCTGCTCTTTTATTGGGTTGTCCTGTTGAATATTCATCCTTAACTATTTTTCTTAACCACACCCACCACCTGGTGGTGGCACGCGTGCCCAACACCATCTCTGAGGGGTCTTCAGTGGTCTTCAGGGGCCTCCGGACCCCATGGTCTTCCAAGCCCTGGGTCTGGGCACATGCATAGGGCTGAGGTTGCAGTTTTCAGAGTTAATTCTGTATTCAAGCTCATAAGGAAACAGGAACTTCTAACTTGTGATCCAGTTGTCACCCAGTTTGTGGTTTGAAGTCTGCCCACACTGGTGCAGCAATGTTGAGGCATACAACACACAGCCTCTGTCACTGTCTCTGACAACATCAAAGGTGGAGTACAGACTTAGGTGAATGCTTGTTCTATTCTTACATTGCTACTCTTCAGTTAAACAGCCATTAAGGTCCTGTTACAATTGTAGTATCAAGGTGTTTGAGCTGAAAGTGGAATATAGTACTGTTGGTTTGGGGACAATTCTTCCCTACCAGGCTAATTTGTAAAATGCCTTCTGACTTATTCACATCATCTTACACAGGTATCTCAAATCCAGGAAAATAAAAATAAATAAAATCTAATGTAAATTACTGAGCATTGTGGAGTTTCGTACCAAAACTCGTAGGGATCAGGTCCAGATCCAATAAAGCATTTAAACTCCCAGCACCTATTTTATTCTTTAATTTCCCATTTAAACAGCTAGGAACGTAAATATGGGCTAAACTATTAAATTATGAACAGGATTTGAGACTCATTTCTGCACTCCAATACAGACTCATCCTCATTAAGGGCCAAAATAGTTGTGTGATGAAACTGTGGCTAATTAGGATGCCACCAGTTGTTTAGGCAGTCACAGTTGCCCTGAAACCACTCTTGGAAATAATTAAAATTGATGGCCTTATGCCTCCTGATGATCTTTGTAGGGAAGGAACATCAGTTCTTACAGTCCACTCGAAGGTGACTCTATGCCCTCATCATGAAAGGTTCCTAATAAAAGCCAAGGAGCTGGCTTTATTAGTTACTCGGTGTTATTAGCAATGTGTTTCGCATTAGCAGTTTTGCTAAGTAGCAGTGCTTCTTCCTTTGTACAGCCCCCAGCACAACTGAATCTGAAATCTTTGTGTGATAATGATATAAAAGCTAAGAGCTCTCAGTGCAGACCAAGAATACAGCATGATACCCTGAATTATTCACAGTTTACCTATGGAGTGTATGCATATACCAGCAATACTCCACTATTGCTCTTAGGACAGGTTCATCTAAGCTTCTATAAAAGCTGACAGAATGGTGGGGGAAGCAAGACAGGGGAAGAAATTTCAACCTTAACTCCTCATACTACTTCAGCAATGTTCAGCAATGCCCTTGTCCAGAAAAGCAGAGCCACTGTGTTTTCAAATTTCAAAATTGCTTTTCACTGCACCATCTTTACAAGACAAAATTTTCTCCCTTTACTCTTTGTTCCTTTTTTAATCCAAGACAAATTGCTGCTGCATTTTGTTCTGGAGGGATGAGGGCATGATGTGAGAGCTGGATGGGGAGAAAAGAGGCTGCAGCACAGCCCTGTGGGCCTCTGCTAACACTTCTCAATTCTTATTGAGGACACCAGATCAGGTGATAAGCACAGGCCAGCCTCTGCCTTTTACACCATGATGAATCTACAGCAAGTTCACTGCCACTAATTAGATATACACCAATAAAAGTCAGGCAGTGTCTGCCTTATCCCCCCAGTGCATTCTGCTTCTCGTAGCCTCAGGGCACCCTGCTGAACAACCTCCAGGCACCCTCAGCAATGCTCCTGCCATCATGTCACTTCCATCTGTTAGGTAGTGAAAAAGAGGCCTTCCGGGTATGTCTCTTCTACACACCTTAAAACAAACTACACTCAACTTTGTCAAAAAATCAGTTCAGTGAGTAGGAAAATGTCAAAAGCCACAAGATTTTCTAGATAACATTTATAGCTAAAATAAGAATATAACAAGTATTTTGATCCTTTGAATGCCATCTGACAACCTTTCTTTAATACAACACTTCCTGTCTGTGGATAAGACATAAACAAATATGTTTAATGTTATAAATATGTTATAAGCAAATTACAATAATGTCTATTGCATTTCCAACAGCTGAAACATATGCTATTGATTTTTCCTTCTCTTCAGTTAAGTGTCTCAATAGCTTACCTCCTCAGCCACCTTTGCCCGTATCAGGGCATCTTCTAAGCCAAAAACTATCCAAGTCTTGATCAAAGAACTAGAAGTTAGCTTTGAACTCTGTATCTTGACTTGTTTATCAAGGTCTGATTATCAGTCTTCATACATCCAATGTGAAACTGTATCTCTGGAAAAGATGATGCTTTTGCTTAAACAAAAATATGATTCCTTAGCTAGATACATATTTGATATTCCAGAAAAAGCATTAATCATAAATCATGGATTTGAATGCAATGGCAAAAGTTTAAGTCTAAGGAGGGCCTGGATAAGCAATTATATCATTTCCCATAACACTGAAGAACAGATACGAATGTCTGTTCAGATGAGAATGATCATTATTCAGGGGCTTATAGTTATGCTTAATAGACTTTATATTAGCATCACAGAAAACTTTCATTGCTACTCTGAGGATTCAGTTTGTCTTGCTGCAAAGGGATGGGTACTTACTATCTTTTTAAAACTAACACATAACCTCTTTAGACAGACACAAGATCAGACACAAGAAGTGGTTTTCATTGCATCTGACAGAAAGGAGCAATGCCCACAGCATAGCATACTTGTTATAGCAAGTTAACAGCAAATCCAAGTGAACTGCAGCAATTCATGATACTGTTTGAAAATCAGACTTTACAATATTATCTGATGAAGAATGCTTATAAATACTATGGAGAACTTCATTCAGTGGGCATTATTCTGCCTAAGAATGGGAAAGAGGCTACAGGATCCAGAACTAGTTACCAATCATTTAAACAGGATAACTACTGCGCAAGTTACAGGTAATTACCCTCTATTTGACTGCAGTCAGCAAAGGATTATTTTTATAATACAAAATGCACAACAGATTTGGTTTACATGTAGTCCTCAGTTGTTACATAATCAGAATTTTTTCTTTATAGTACAACTGGTTATCTTTTTATTTTGACTTAAAAAAAACAACTAAACAAACCAAACCATACAAATAAAAAAATGTCTATATACTATAAATGCATCCAAAAGTGACCACACTTTTGCAGTGTTTGGAATGGTTAGTGTCAGTGTATTATAAGATGATTATTTTGTGCCTGTGGTTTTTTTTCTTTCCTTTTTGTCAAAGGACAATTTGATGAGTTAGTCTTTATATAGCCTCTTTTCCTTCTGAAAACAAACAGGAAACATAGCATTTAGTTGTGAAAGTAACTAAAATAGAAGTATTTTGTGGCAGATGGGATTTTTATGAGCTGTTTGTCACTATATACCAGTCTTGTTAAGAAGCAATCGTTTTCTGCTTCATTACACTAAGATAGCTCTGTTTAGGGTTCCACTCAGCTGTGAAATTACTTTAAAAGTTCTATAAGGAATAGAGATGGGATTTTTATAAAAAAAAAAAAAAGATTGCTAACACAGCATAAGGATTAGAAATAAAATGGTCAAACACACCGATTTTTGGAAGCAGAGGGGAATATAGAAATGTTACATTGCATACTTATGCATAATTTGCTGGTTTAAGAGAGAAAGAGGCTCCAGAGTACTATTATTTCTACACCTAAAAAAGGTAGTGTTCAAGTTAGTCTATAGATAAAGGCTAAAAAGACATTACTTATGTGGAAAAAAACCCACAACATACAAACAATTATTTATTTATTTATTTATTTTTAATGCTACTATGAGGCAGATAAAGTAAAAACAAAAGGAGTAGATGCACAGAGACATTGGTATAAAAACAGTGGGCCAGATCCTGGTACACCAGGGAACCCAGGCAGGTTTATGCTGTGCTTACACCTTTCTTGAGTGTAAGCTCTGAATCTTTAAACCTTTGCATCTTGCCCTGGGAAATTAAAAATAATCCTCTGGGAGTTCTGAGTAGCTCTGTGAAAGGTGGGTGCTGCCAGAGCTCCTCTTCCAGTGTTCAGTGCATGGACAAGTTGACTTGTCTACAGCCAGTGGTTAAAAAACACCTAGTTCTGCTGCCCTGCTTGTACTGATGTGGATACAAAACCTTGCCATATGTTCACGAAGAAAAGGGTGATCCCTGTCAACCCTTCAATTTGTGTATATTTTTTAAAAGTTAATAAATCCAAGTGTCCAATCCTAACCCCACATCCACAGTCCTTGGGTCTGCTCCTGCAAATGGTCCATTCTTTTAAGCAGTAAACCCCTGCAGCTGGAGGCTTTCCCTTAATGTGCAGAACCATTGTAAAGCTCTCTCCTTTTAATTCTGCATGAGCTATTTGAAAAGGCTTGTTCTCTTACTTTCCTATTCTTTCTACCAATAGGAAAGAAGTAAATGAATTTATACCTGCTGTAAGAGTGGTGCACCCCACAGTGTCCTGGGAACAGCTGCACCTGGAGAAATCCTATGTTCTGCTTCATCACTGTCGTTCACTCTTAACCTCCTAGTTCAACTGAGGCAATCATCACCAATGTTGAATTTCCCCTGGGACTTCCCAAAGAGGGAACTTCTAAACTTTTGGGTTCAGGCACACTCCCCTCTGCTTTGTCATATTCCACAGAGACCTTCCTTAACTTTAGAAAATTATAACAGGACATCCATATTTGAGGCAATCACATTAGGCTGCTTTATAACTAACAGATAAAAATATGCAATAAGATTGCTATTTATTTATCTGTTAGTGATATTTTTTTTGGAATAAGGTGTAATAAGGAGCTCAACACTCAGGCAGATTAAGCCCTTCTGAAATAAAAAACAAAATACTTCTTACCAGGGCTGTGTGTTAATTTTCAGATCAAGCTGTGTTGTTCAGAATAGCTTCTCCTTGTTATCATTTAGAGACATTCTACAGCATATATGTTTGCACTGGTCACCTTAGTGTGGTCAAGTACTCTTTATTTTAGGATCATACACCAGAGGCGTAGACTGGCTTTGGGTTCAGCTAGCTGTTGTAAACCACTTTTTAATATCAAGAAAGAAATAATAAATGAACAATGTAAAAAAAAACCCAAACCAAAACAAAACCAAAACCCCAATCCCCAAACATTTCTTTACAAAATAAGAAAGAGATGAACAATAATATTATAAAATTAATAATAACAGCTGAAATGGAGTAAAAAGCAATGAGTATATTGTATTTAAAGCTCTAAGCATTTATTTCTTTTGTGTGATTCATTCTACAAGCATGCAGACAATACAAAGGATACCTAGATGCTGACTTATTATACACTGAATCTTTATATTGAAATCAAAGAAGAAAGTCTGGATCTAGGCATCACTAGGTTATTCCTCTAATTTTCCTCTGTTACATGAGCCAGTTCTTTCTCCTTGATTTCAGATTTCCCATGTGCTTCCATATGTGCTTTTTCTTTTCTTTTTTTTTTTTTTTTTTTGGCTTATTTTACCATAATTTTGTTGAGTCTTACTATGCATATGATGTGTGGCAACACCTGGCAAAATAATTGTATAGAATCTTGTGCTTCAAAATTGTATTTTGCATCCTTTTTCAGCACTTTCAACAGCTCTCATTTGTCACACAAAAGTAGACAGGTCTTAGAGATGAAAGCTTAGTTATAGCCTCTGTGAATGTTTCAGTGAGTTAAGTAACTACCCCTCCCAAATAATCAGGAAAGTTTGGATGTTTGTGGCATTTGACATGAAACCAAGACTTCCCTTTTACTTGCTTGGCATTTTTTCCAAAATGTCCTAGATATTCTGTGCACTTCAGAGGACTTTGCACTACATCTCTTTAATTTAATGAAGTAAATTTACTTAAATAAGTAAATGAGATCTTCTGAAAGCAAAACAGGATAGTGAATTTCTGGTAACTATCTATGCCAACTGCAGGGTCAGTCAGAGAAAAAAAAAATTGAAGGCCAGTTTCAAAACTTTTCACATTAGTTTAACTTAGACTGCCACCCCTAAAATTATCCTTGTATAACTGTTTTATCCACCAGTGAATCATCAAAGGAGCTGATATATTAATAATATAGCCCCCCACTCCAAATTATAAAGGAGTTGTCTGAATAATTCTCTTACCAAGTTCATCATATTATTTTAAAAATTACATTTACATAACTGCAGAAACAATGGAGAGGTGGGAATAATTGGCAGAGTATGAAGGGTTACCTGTCTTAAAACTAAATGAGGGATGTAGAAAACATTAAGGGAATACAAATCCAGTGGTTTGGCAAATTTGTCCTCTCAGAGAGTTTGCAGCCATCACCCCTTGCAGCTGCAGCCAGTAGCAAGGCTACTGTCCCAGAGATGTCACTGCTCACATGCATACACCACATGTATATGTGCAGACACACAGGCAGCCACCCTGGCCAGCACAAACAGAGAGCTATGTCTTGGCCAGAGCCATGCAGACACAAACAGTCCTCACATAATCACTAACGCAGGCAGCCTGGTCCTGTTTCTTCTTTAAGGCTGACCAGGACCAAAGTTCATCAGTGAAACACACACACCTCTTACTCCATCCACAGATGCACACAACAGAGGATGAGGTTATGAACAGATCTAATAATAGAAAGGACAGACTGTGGCGAACAGGTGTAGGTCTCAGTCAGACAAGCATACTGCTGACTGGGTTACATGCAACTGGTCCCTTTTCCCCCATTATTTCCATTTTCTCATGCTTGTTCCTTCCTTGAGCCCCTGAGGAAATGATCCAAAAATCACTGTCGGTAAAACTGTGTCCAACCTTAGTGACTCTCTGAAATATTTTGATCAGATTTCAACTGAGATACAAGGGAAATAAGCTTCCTTTGATTAACAATGGCTGGATTTTACATAATCTACAACTCTATCTTTCATTTCAATGTACATGTAAACAGAGCAGCACTTGCTGTTATCTGCAGCCCATGGGGCTAACTTTTCAACGGTGTTGTAATCCAAAGCCTTCCAAACAAATCTTCAGTCACACAGCCACAATAAGGAAAATAGTACCATTAGAAAAATTTAATGTTTAACAGAAAGAAATCCAGAAAGTTGGTGATTTCTGCCCTGGTTTACAATTATTTCAAACTCTATTAACACAAATGGTTAGAAGTTAAACTTTGCAGGCTAATTTGTGCTTATTAATATCATTTTGAGAAGTATTTGGGTTTCAAGACATTTTTCTATTAAAATCTCTAGCTTTTTTATACAGCCAAATACTTCACAAAGGTTTTCCAAACCATGGAGCCCTAACACATTGCATTGTGGTTGCATTTTACTAACAATTTTTATTGTTTTCCTTGCAAGCATTTTTTCAAGTTTCAATACCATATGAAATAGAAAGCATCCTTTCTTGCTCCTACATCTTATTGAGTGTGCAAGTGGAATGATTTTCTCATCCTTCTTTGCTATCAATGTAACCTAAAACGATTTTTGAATTGTAAAATGAAATGAAAAATACTTTAAAGAGATATTTTATTAGTAATGGACTATAACAAAAATATCTCCAAGAGAAGTAACAGGGTTAAAGAGTGCAGAACATTTAGTGTATTTGTAACATTTTACTACTGCAAAGTCCATTTAGTTTTGGGTCTAATGTGTAATATTTATTTTTAAAAGTTACTACTGAAATACTCCTTCTGGAGTTCTCACCACTAAGAAATGGCACAAAAGAGCTTACAACACAGTCAAAGATGAAAACTGGTAGGAACTAGATGTGTCAAAGCCTGATGGAATAGAATATTAGTCAATACAGATGTTAGTGAGAAGTTGTTTGGAGTCACTGAGCAAGAAAACATGTGTAACACTGCAACATATGTCTCAAGTGAATAGCAACAGAAAATTTAAACTCATTTTTTGACACTCAGTAAGAAAAATTAACACAGGAAGTTTTATTCTGCAATCTTTTGATTGCCAAAACAAACAAACAAACAAACAAACAAACAAGAAGTAGTTTGGCTGCCCACCTCTAAATTCAAGTTATAATTTAAACTGGATTTATATTAAAAGATACAAATCACAGACCATCTGGAGAACAATCACAGGAAAAGGTTTCTAGCATTAGCAAATAGGTTACAGTTTGGGTTCCAGTTGCAAACTATTTCCAGGGGAAAATGCCCACATACATTTGAAGCAGCAGCCATGTGGAAATGTTACTTTGAGTAGGTCTTTATATTTTAAAGGGAAAGGCTTTACTAATTCCCTAATAGACACACAGAAGAGCTACCTTACTGTCTAAGAACTGAAGAATTATTCTGTTTAATGCTAAGAATTGGATTAATGAGACTAATGGTCCACGAACACATTTCTTTCTCCCAGAAGCCAGACTGGCTTCAACTGTAACATTCTTGTGCTAGGTGATTCTGGCCCAAAGCCCAGCAAGCAGACAGGAACCAGCTTCACTGGCCTCTCACCCCAACAAGAACCTTCCAATCAATTCCTCTGTGCTACGGTACAGGGACGTACTCCAGAAAGCTACTTGTAAATATTCTCCAGCTTGGCTTTAGTGAGCTCGGGAAGGTAAATGAATTACAGTCAGTCAGTTTGACTTCAGACCTGCTACTGAAGACAGAGTGACTTTGTCCTACTCCCAGAAGTTCCTGAATAGCTTTCATGTGTCCTTACTCATTGTTCAGGTGCACAAATGAATCATCACTGGTGCCCCGAGGCTGTTCTCTGAAACTCTGCCAGGAGTGAATTTGCTCTGGTATCTCAGAATTTGCTCCTGTCACAGAGGCTGATTTAGGATTTAAATGAAGCCGGCAAGTTGACAGCAGCCCCTCTGCCCCTTGGTTTCTCTCTTCAAGACTAAACTCACAGGCTGTACCAAATTTGGCACAATGTTAAAATATTTATGGCTGTTGTTCCCTTCTATTCCATTTCCATTTTCTAAAAATACCCTGTTATCTTTGGGAAAAAAAATAGAAAACACAAATATTGTATTTTAAAATGTCAGTCATAACTGTTATCATATGTCAATAGGAATACAATAGATGTTGCAATGCATAAATTATCAATCAGTGCTCTTTTAAAAATGGAGTCTGAACAAAATGATTCTTCTTGTTCCACATTCAAACTTTTTTTTTTTTTGGAGGTGGCAGGCATTCTTTTATAATGGCATGATATTCCAAATTACCTACAAACTAATGACTAATTTTATTCCAGTAAATCTTCTGGGTTTATAGTTTAGATGCTTTTTATCACCCTACTTGTCTAGTCCCCTTTGGATGATGAGTTGCCTGCCTGTCTGTTTTGCTGAAGACAGGACATATTTAGTTGGCTGTTGAATAGCATTAATGATCTGCCTGTCCATTCTGGGCAGAATGGAGAGTACTGCTAACTCTTTTCCTAGATGGCAATCTATCATCTATGTGACAGTAAAGTTGTAATGGAAAAGAACAGAACCATGGAAGCCTATGGGGATCAAGCAGAAGAATGCAATTTTTTAAAAAAAGAAAAATCACCTATTTTATTGGATCTTCCAGGAGTTGTACCACCAGTCAGCTCTGGGGCTAATGAAGCTCCCTTGTGAATGATGCCTTTTCAACTATGTGGGGCATATCTTGATCAGCATATGTTTCTTCTAAAATTACATTTTGAAACCCCAGGACTTGCCATTTGTTTGAAAGCCATACTAGACTTTCAACCTTGCATCAGTGATTTTAGGACAAGAACTTGACTTTTAATCCTTGTGGAAGGAGGTCTAGCTTTATCTGCAATTCCTATCTCCAGTGAAAGCACAGAAAAGCTATTAGTCCCCTCCAGTAAGAAGAGTTTTCTCAATGTGAAAGAGAAACAGAGAACTATGAGCTAGCCTTGACTTTAGAGAGAGTCTAATTTGGGAAACCCTGCAATTTTAACTAGAATTCTCAATTATTTTTTTCTTTTATTTTATTGTTTTTGATTCAAGTGCCTTTCTTTGGCATCTAGGCTCCTGGATGCAAAGCCAACCCTGAGTCTAAAACAATGTATCAGAGGGGAACACTGGCAGATATTGTTCTTACTGATTTGCTGTGTGTATTGGCTGTACCCCATTCTTACCTGTATGCCAGACTCAAAACGGCAGCTAGGCATGTGTTGTTCCTAACACAGATGATATCCTCTCTTGACATGACTCATCTTCCTTTAGTCCTAATCTCATATATTTTTTTTCATGCCCTGGAAAATTAAAAATTTCCTTTTATTACACTGCAAGTAAAAAAGTACTTCAGGACATGCCTTGACTGAAATAATGTTGAAACAATGTCTAACAATACTTGTAGGTGGTCTTATTCAAACTGTATTTCTGCATAGGTTTTTGTAGGAAAAAAAAAATAAAAATCTTGTCAAACAAATTTATCTTTGTTCTGGATATACCTTACTAGCAAATGTGATTGGAAAAAGATACACAGGAGAGTATTTTACAAGATTAAACAGTGTATTAAACTGTGGCCTTAATCTTGTAGCAGAATGTGAGATGAACTACAGTCTTTTTGGCTTTAATAATATATAAAGCATATACCATAGTTGCATAATCTTTCAAGCACATAAACTATAATGGAAGAAGAAAGTCTTGAGCTCATTTATATTGTTTCTAAGCACTGTAAAATGATCAGCCTTCAGTGATTTGCTTAATGTTTTTTACTTATATTTTTTATTAATAATTTTTGGATTTAAAATTATCCAATTTTTTTTAATTCGTTCACCTTGCAAGGTAGTTATGGACCCAATGGAAATAGATGTTTCCAAGAATGCTTTAGGAAATGAAGAGTATCTTGATGGAAAGGATGCTAATTGATGCATATTATTGTCCTGGGTTGGGCTTCAGTTAATTACCACAAGCAGCTGCTGTCCCAAGGAGGCTGGGAGGGGCTGAAGTTGGGAGGGGCCATGGCCATGATAAGCATCCAAGCCAACCAATGGGACATTCAATACCATACTGATGTCATGCCTACTGTATAAAGGGAGGGCTGGGCAGGGAGAGGCATCTGTTTTCAACTTGTTTCAGTGTGTAGTCTCAGTGTGGCTGTAGCAGGGAAAGTGGTGTTTTGGGTACAAAGACAGAGTCTCCTGGTTTCTATCACTCATTTTGCATATCATTTCATGAGTGCTGGTATCATCAGTGTTTCTTCTCTTTCTGTTGTATTATTATTCTGTTCTTATCTCCTCCTACTGTGTCTCACCATTCTCCTTTCCATCCCTCTCACAGGAGGGGGTGTGGAGGTGGTTTGGGGGGGGAGGGTGGTGAGTGAGAAGCTGTGTGGTGTTTAGCTGCTGGTAGAGGTTAGACTACAAAAGATACATAGAAAAAAATTGCAAAAATAATGGTGGCATCATTAATGGCATTCACGTTCACAGTTTTTGCTAGAAATTTGCACATGTTTAGGTCTATGGACATAGTAGAGACAGAATTTTATTGTTTGTGGAAAATTCTAACTAGAAAAAAGGTTACTAGCTGTGTGCAAAGTAGTGGAAGTTCCACTTGCTGAGCTCTTTAAGTCCTGAGTCCTTTGTCTTCTGGGTGACTGAACTAGTCTAGGTGAAGTTCAAACCAACCTGATGCTGAAGCTGTAACAATTTATGTATGTATTAACAATATTTAAAAAAATAAATAAATTGGTCCTCTGACCATTTTCTTAGATAAGGCTAGAGTTTCCCCTGAGAAATATTTCATTTTAATTTTGCAGTTAAAATAATGCACTGTGGAAGTAACCAAGAGCTACCAAAGAAAATCCATCAGAAAGCAGTACTTCTTTATAAACTTTTGAAAGATTATACTAATTATTTTATGTTTCATGACTCATTAATTTCCAGTATATTTTATAATCTAACATGGTTTTCATTATCAGCATATTATTTCTAAAGCAAATACGATATAAGAGCCTTAAATAATTCTTAAAAAATTTTTTTGCAGTTTCAGTGAAAATAAAGAAGACTTTTGTCCAAAAGCTTGATTTTTTTTCAGGCTTAGTCAGTTAGTTTAATGGCAGTTCAATTACCTCTCTGGGATCTGATAAAAATAATTTCAGATTTGTATTTAATTTACTAAGAGTAGAAGATCATCTTAGATCAGTGGAGCATTTCAGATAGTATCTTTTTCACAGAAGATGAGATAGAGCCACACAGTATTGTTTATATACATGTTAAATTATAAGAAAGTACAAAAAACAT
>JAAGNO010022810.1:0-12619 GCA_033439905.1 Ceryle rudis | reverse complement strand
CTCTCCCTTATTCCTTTTCTCTTCCCCTTTGGGGAGGGAGGGGGGTTAACAGAGAGTGTCTGTTAGGTCTAAGGGGCTGCCCTGACCCTAAACTGTGACAAGGAAGTTTAGAAATGTATGATACACAGGTGTTTCTGTAGTCCAAAACTATCAATTCAAACAAAAGAGAACAGTTTCAAGGAGTGGGTTATGAGAAAGAGAGCGATGATCATATTGAAATTTTGACCACAGTTCTTTTTTTATGTAGGATTTATATGTTTGTTGCAATAGTTAGTAATGTATCTTTTTACCGTCATGTTGAGGTTTTTCTAGAACATTTATTCCTCCTCTGATCCTCTTCTCTCACACTTATTTTCACATATTATTTCACCATGGAGCCTATGCATAACACAGTCTACTTCCACCCCCATCTTTCTTCAACCTTTAGATCTCTTAGAGCAACTATTCTGAATCCTTTCCTATCTTCTAATAATTACACTATACTCCGTATCTGTGTAAAAAACCTGCTAAATGTGAGGGGATTTTTTGCATCATTTCTCTTTGTTAGTAAGATTTTGAGGAAAGCTACTGTCTTCCTCTGCTTTGCAAAGTGTTTTGGACATTTTCTGAGCTAAATCAGTAATTTTCCATAATGTACTAAGGAGGAGATCCACAACTCATTTTCCATTTGTCTGCCTGTCAGTGTTACAAGTTTTATCTAGTTGGTAAGTTTGCCACTGATTCATTAATGTGTGCAGCTCACAACATGTTAAACTAGATCCCTGCCAAGATTTCCCACCCTGATGCTATCTTATGGTGGTTTAGATTAATTGAAATTTTGGACTTAGTGAGAGCCTGAAGTGTTTAACTAAGAAAATGAGATTGACATAGGGTAAGTCTGTTATTGAGGACTACTAAACTAAAAACTCAGCTGTGCAGATTACTCATTGTTTTCAGCATACAAATGTGCTGACTATTTAAAAATAATTAACCTGCTGCCATATATGGCAAAACTTTGGAAATGTTATCACTCCCTGATCCTTTATGCTGATGGATATATCATTTGTAGGTGTTCTTCCTGATACATTGTCTCTCTCTTCCATAAATTATGTTCGTTCCGCTAATTATGTGTTCCTCTTTCCATCTTATCCAATCAAAAAGATGTTTCAAAGCATTCCTGTTGGATTAAGCCTTGCATACAAAGCAGACACAGACTAAACATCTTTGCTGGTACATTTCCAAATACTTACAAAACTCAATCTAGGAGCAAAACCTCCATTCAGAAGTCCACATTAATTAATTTATACAACCTCTTCAGCATTCTGTGGTGGGCATAGCTCCACCTCTCACCTTTCATGACAACTCTGATACAGATATTTAATTTCCAAAAATTGAAAGATCTATTGCACAATGGTCATAGCTTGCTCTTTGATTGTGGAAAGTAGAATGAGAACAATTATTTAATAAAGATCACTGGCAGATGCAAACATCTTTTCAGTATTCACAAGGATTTTGCACAGTTTTAGGGTAGTAAATATAATAACTGTTGTGGGATTTTGAGGAATAAGTTGCAATTCTGTTCCAGCTCTGTCATCCATGTCTTACCTTTAATAACAGGGAAATCACTAAGAGACTGAGTGATTTCGGTTTAGTCTTTACATCTGTTTCCCAGACCAAGCCAAGAAGGTGTCCGATGTGCTGATGAATTATGTGGACAAGCAAGATTGATGTAAAGTCAGTGTCTTGAGAAGAATAAAATGGAACGTACTGTTTACTATCAAACTCATGCTTCACCCTGAAGTTGCAGTTGACATTTACTATAAGTTAGCTCAAGACATCACTGCAGAGAAAATGAGTTTGGGATTCACTTACACCCTACGCTACAGTTGTACAGTTGCTAAGTATCATTTGTGTTTTCTTTCTGATGATTTCAAATATGGACTTTAGAGAAAAAAAAAGACTAGATAATTAGAGTATCAGGTTTCATTACTGAATTATGATGAATATCCATATTAAGAGTTTTAACACCAATCTGCTTTATGTGTGATTTTCCCATCAAAATATAATCTTGAAATAGCTGCACCTTTGGTTTTTGTTTTCCTCAAAACAAAACATTATCAATTACTAGGAAATGAACACAGATAAAATGAGAGGAAAGCACTAGCTGTTATAGTTTCACAGTTCAGCATTTTCTATTGTGCCTGTATCCAAAGGCTTTCTTATTCATATTTCCTGTATATACACCTAATTCCAGATGATTGCAGAGCCATGGTAAATTGAAAGTGTCAAGTTTCATAATAGGACCTGGGACTTTTTTTGATCTACAGAGACCCTGTATAATCCTTTTGGCATTATAACATTCTTAAACCCCCATATTTTCACTTTTAAAAACTCCTCACTTGTTAGTATACTTTCCCTGTGATATAGCCTACCTCAGAATTCTGGATATTTATATGTCTGTCAAATTTCTAGGTACCATGGCATCCATTATCATACTGTCCACATACCTATGTCCTCAGGGCATAAATACAGTCTTTTATCTGGACCTATGTCTATTACCAAAACCAGCAGTGGTAAAACAGCACTATTGAAAATACTACTCTTAATATTAATGCTTGTTCCTCAGTATCACTGAAAAGTTATGTGCTAAAGTCTGAACTCCAGAATCCTTTAATCATGTCTCAAGGTAAATTACACACAGAAGTAAAATCTTACTTTCTTCATTTTCATTTGCAAGTATATTTTACATTGTAATTGCTGATGATATGTATCAATGTTCTACAAGAACATTTTGTGGGCATGCTGTATTTCTAAGAAATAAAAAAGATGGAGAAAACTAGGGCAGGCACCATATAAAAAGCTCAGAACCCACCTAATACAACTTGTAAACACATGTTTAATTCTCAGATCTGTGCATGCTGAAATGTGTTTGAAGATATTTTTCTTTGAGTCAAACCACGTCATCAACCTCAGCCTAAACCTTTCTTAGTCAAATGTCTGAAATATGCATCTTTTGCTAGCTATAGTAGTAAAATAGTAATAGAGTAGCTACACACATGGCTTCACCTTAGATGTACTTGTACTACTACAGCTGACTAAAATAATTTTAACCAAACTTTTCTAACAAAATGTAGCAATTTTGTAAAACCCTTTTTCTACCATTTTGGCTTTTTCATTAATCAAAAAATAAACATGTGCAAAGGAAATTACAATGGAACAGGAACAGTAAGTAAAGTAAGTAGGGGGGGGGGGGGACAATGCACTTAGTACATTGATCTACTTTCTTACCTTGCAAATGATAATCAACTAGTGCCAGGCATTTAATTTCTGCAATGTGAAAAATCTTGAGTATCAAGCATGCTATAAATCACTTGGAAGTGCTGCTTGACATTGTTTTCAGGTAAGACATCTCTGAAATGGGTAAAATTGCAATGTAGCAATACTTGTATTTACCTTTTGAAATTTCTGGTCCTTCAATTTGATCTTGCTGTTCTAGTCTCATGACAAAATGTGAAGATGATGCATGTTCCACCCCACTCCCCCTGTCGGTCAGAAATCTCATAGTATCTGCTTTAGAAACGTAAATATCAGGTTTTTATTTTCCTGAAGCAGAAATCTGTTATCTGTATTGGTATATATATTTTACAGTTATATATATGCTGCTGGTTTAGGTGAAAAACAGACCTCCTATCTAGGGACCTTCTCTTGGTGCACCTAGGCAGATTTGTAAAAGCTCGTTAACTTGTGCTAACAAATTAAATTATCTGAAATTTGGTTAACACACTGCTGTTGAGAAACACAAAGTCAGAATTTCATTTAAAGGAAATAGATTACAAGAAATAGTTTCACCTTGAAAATGGACTTGTAGTTGATCTGATGATCAACTGATCATGTTACTTGGACTTAAGATATAACATATGCCTTAAGCTGCTTCTAAGACTTGGGTTTCCATGAAGTTGACTAAATTCATAGCAGTTTGAGCAATGCAAACCTATTCACCTCTGCCTCATGTAAAGTTAGTTCACTTATTCTCTACTCTGGAGAGTGGCCTTCCAGTGCCTGAAGAGACCCCACAAGAAATCTGGGAAGGGACTGGTTACAAGGGCATGTAGTGATAGGATGAGGGGCAGTGGTTTTAGACTAGAGAAGGGTAGATTTAGATTGGATGTTAGGAAGAAGTTTTTTACTATGAGAGTAGTGGAACACTGGAATAGGTTGCCCAGGGAGGTGGTGGAGGCCCCAAGGTCAGGCTTGATGAGGCTCTGCTCAGCCTGATCTAATTGAGGATATCCCTGCTAACTACAGGGAAGTTGGACTAGATGACCTTTAGAGGTTTCTTCTAACCCAAGGCATTCTATGAACAACTAGATTCCACTTTTTCTATACAGGGAAAATATTTTACCAGTTCTATTATAAATTTAAATATTGTACATTCTTAAGGAAACTCCACCATTCCAAAGTTGTCTTTCCTCCCCTGGCTGCAGTAATAAATTAAAAGACAAGCTTAATTCAGAGTTCCCACAGAAACATTTTGGTTGCTTTTGATGAGAGCCTTCACCTTAATTCATAATGAGTTGCAAGGAATCCATCTTTGCCTGTTGATTTTAGTCTTCCCACTCATGATTAGTTGTTGCTCTTCAAGTTTTAGTTAAGTCTGAAAGGTTAAGTAATTTAAATAGGAATGATTATGGTAACTTTATTATTATGCATTTTTCTATTCAAAATATTACAAACACAAATTTAAGAATAGAAACAATAATTAATGATGTAAATGAGCTATTATGCATAACCATGTGCCAATATATTTGAGCTGATCCGTTCTTGAACAGCAAAAGCTATTACAAAAAAAATATGTTTTGTTAATTTAGAGAATATCAGTAATTACAATTAATTGCAAAATGAATATATAGGCAAAAGCAGTCAAAATGATTATGATTCATAATCAAAATATTTGCCTTTTTTTTTTTTTTTTTTGACCAACACTCAGGATTATTATTTCTAGGAACAAACACAAATCCTTCTACAAATATATTTAAAAAGGTGAAAAGAAATGCAACAGAATAAGTGTGATTCTGGTTGCACCTTCAACCTGGGTCCATGCCTTCATATGCCACAGTGTGTGATTTGCTCAATGGGTCAATTCAGGGACTTGCATTGGCAGGTGTCATGCCATGGAGATAAAAAGGGTTCAGAAAGGTTCAGGCAATCTGATAAGGGGAAGTTGAAGAAGCAGTGACTAATATAGTTGCACTTACTAGTACAGTAATTTTCTCCCAATATGTGAGAAGTAAAACCAAGATATTGAGCACAGGTTTTTCTGTCCAAGTGAACTAAAATTAGCAAAGGCAGAGTAAGTAGCATAAAAGGGTAGAAAAAAATATTTTTTACTGTTTCTTGAGCTATTGAGATTAAAATAGTTCCTAGCTTAGACACATTTAACAGTCTAAAATGAATCTTAACTGATGGAAAAAGACATAACTCAGTGACAGCCAAAGGCAGTTTACCTCAGCTGAGAATCTGTTTTGCAATATTTTTTCTGAAATGATGTCCCTAAGCTATTAACATGACTGAAAAAAAAAAATAAAATTCTGTCCTTTTACCATTGATTATGACCTGCTGTGTCGCATGCTAACTAAAGCCTTCTTTCAAACTGAATGTACTTACAAACAGTGAAAAGGCTTGCGAAGACAGTTAAGTAAATTTTAAATTAAGAAACCAGCAATTTGAAAGTAAAGAAGCCATTACTTTGCTTCCCTACAGAGAATTTGCAAGCAGGTTTTAGTAAGAAAAAGCTCAAGTCCCTGAGGCTTGGTGACAGCTGAATCCTACAATATGCTACCTTTGGCAGTAAGATTTATAAGAAATATATGTGTCTCCTTTTTCTGTTAAATATAGGTGTTACCACTTCATTATTACTTGTGCTAGGTATAAGTTTCCATCATAAAGATGAAGAACTAGGCAGTTACTCTCAGGTGGGTCTACTAGATAGGGGGTTATAAACTTGCTATACTTCAGGCATTTCTTTATTTCAAAAAATGTAGAAGGACAAAACTCACAAAAAGGAAAATAGAATGAAAGGAATCAACTAGACTTTTCAGCAAACCAGGTTTCCTTATTACTCTGTACCATTTCACCTATTCCCTGCTTCCCTCTTTTTTAGACTTCAAACTTCTCAAAGCCTTTCTGTGGTTTTTAAGGAGAATAACTAGGCTGGTTTGGTTTTTTTTCCCCTGAAAAATATTGGATTTTTCACTTGGGATTTTATAGTTATAGAGTTTTGTATTTAGAACACAAAATCTTCTCTTTAAATATCTTAGGTCAGTTATTCTCCCTATTCAGAGAGCTTCCTAGGCCTGGAAGGGCTATCTTTTTCTTCCACAAGAAAGCAGCAACAATCATTTATGAGCCAAAGAGAGACCAAAGGATGATGTTGGGAATTGGCAATTTCTGGGAAGGCATATGCATTTCCAGACATAATTATTAAGTACATATTAGAAAATATCTCCACAAAGAGATTATTAATTACCAGTCAGAGGACCTTGAACACTAACTGGCTGCTGTTAGCAGGTACGACTGAATCTTCAGTGAAGATTTTTGCCTAAGTTCTGACACTTAAGTATGGAAACCAGGTCAACTCTGTTAAACACAAACGTTGCTCAGAGAGCAGTCCTAAAAAAAGACTTAGGTACCTAAAGGCTTTCCAAGTGCAGAGGACTTCTGCTAAGACTTCCAGATGTCTTCTAAGTTGTCATTCTATAACCTCCTCTTCAGTGAACACAAATGTACCCTTTTATCTGGAACTTTCCTACATTCTTTTTGCACTCACCCACCATTATCCCAAGCAAACTGCCAGGTGCCTCAGCTTCACAGAGCTACATAAGTGAAGTTGGGCTGTGATTAAAGCTCATGAAGAGCTTGGTCCAGTAAGAGTGTTGTCACGTGAAAGGGTAAATTAATTTGGCAGAAAATAAACTCCCTTGCATTCCAACTTGTCCTCACTTAACAGAGGGTCTGGGGGCAGCCAGGCTTAGATTCTGAGTGGTGTCCAATTTGGCACTATTAGTCCAGTCACCTTTAGTCTATCTGAACTCTCAAGCTCCTAATTCACTAATAGCGCACTGCACTCCCTGTCTAGTCGCTCTTCATGGTTTCACGCAGCCAAAATGGAGCTGGTGGCGTGCAATGAGAGACTCGAAACTACCAACATGCATACTGCAGTTTATTGGGAGTGAGAGAAGTTCAGGTTCTTGTAGATTGCTGGTGATAAATTCATTGTCTGCAAAGCATGTGCAGATAAACAAAACATGTTAAAGAGCAGCTCAGTAAAATTTCCTGGGGAAACACTCAGAAAGTCCTGATCTTACCCAAAGGCTTTTGCAGGAAGCCTCTGACACTCAGAGGCCAGTTTCTGATCAGTCAACAACATGCTCGGGCAAGATCTCCTCTAAAGCGTTTAAAGGAGAGAAAGAAGAGACAATACACAAATTGGTGTTTAAGGAGGTAGCTGTCTTGTGTTGTAGGAGATGGCTGGGAAAGCAAGTATGACTTCCCTAAATTTTTACAAAAGCTCAAATAGTTGTCAAAACTGGATTTGATGTAAGCAAATGTAATATTTGTGTAAGCAATGAAAAATCCAGTTCTCAGTTCACGCTGCATGGTAAACATCTTGGGACCAGAGTGAATAGCCCATGAGGATGTTTCTGTGAGGTAAAATGGTTAAACTACCCAGCATTTACTATAGGTTACTACAAACCCGATGACTCCACCTTCTCTGCAGGCCTTATTGTTTGCTGTCTTGCTCTGACTGGACTGAAGCGACGGCAACTCCACTGTTAACACTTTTCTCTCTAATGGATACAGACAACATCATAAGTACTTATGGCAGCTTGCTATTCTCAGCCACAATCTAGTGACTGCTACTCTCCTCTGCATGCCAGATAAACAAGCTGAGACTCAAATATATAGAGAGAGAAATAAGAGATTTTTGAACATGGATAGTAAAGGGATTTAGACTAAAATTATTGACTGTTCTTCAAGAATAAGTTGTGATTGTTGGGGATTAGTGTAAAAGATCATTCCATTCCTCTTTTTTTTTCTTTTTGATAAGGCTTCTGTTGTCAGAGTTCCTTATTTAACTAATAGCACAGACAGTAAATCATTGCCTTGTTTCTAAATTGTGAGAGTATTAGCCACTTTTAGAATAAAACCTGTTGTAGTGTGAAAGGAAATCCAAACAAATGTATGCTTCAAAATGATTATTTTACCCTAGAGACTTAATTTATACAAAACAGATTACTGGAATACAGGAAAATTCCCATTAAAACGTGAGAGTCATCAATTTTCTGTTGAGTGAAGCATAGCTTAAATTATGAGGATTTAATTATAGTAATGATTATAAAGTTGGAGTTGAACAGTGATTCATGTTCTGAGCTAGATTTTTTTTTTTAGTACCTCCTTTTCAGTATTTGTCATTAGATTCCCTCTATATTTTCCCAAAAATCTTTCTCTTTTAGGAATAACTACATCACTATAACTGTGAATCAGGAGCTGATAGAATTTTGAAGATAATCAGATAAAATATTTTAGAAATACAGAGCATGGCTCTGGTCAAAGGAGCAGCTCACATTTGGCATTTCAGCACCTCAGATCCTCAGGGATTGTTTCACAATGGTTTAGAATGCAAGAGCATCACTTTCTACCTACAGACTTCCCTGCCAGAAAGACATGCTACATCCAGTTTCCTTCTCCCCTCCAGCTTTTTATTGTCTGGAGACCAACTGGCAGCTACACTGTGGTTTCTCCATACAAGTATTTCATTTTATTGCATTTATTCACTCTTCTGCTTAGCACTCTTGTTCCTCTATGTCTGGCTTTGCCCACCCTGCCTGTGGTGGGAGTGATGGGGTGCTTGCGCTGTGTCCTGACTTGTGCACCCTATGGAAACCTCACTGCTCATTGCCTTGACCTCATGTCATCTATACAGAGGACAGGTGAAGGAGGTGGGTCATCAGTCACAGCTCAACCTACCAAGGGAATGATTTGGTGATTTGGCAATCCTCTGGGTATGTAGCAATATGCAGCTGGAAAGGAAAGACTTGAAAGATTAAAACCAAAGTGAATCCAGCATGTCAGCTGGCATGGGATCACAGGATGACATGGTGATGGTTCAGACTGGAAAGGACCTCAGGAGGTCTCTAGTGCAGTCCCCTGCTCAAAGCAGGGTTATCTCTGAGCTCAAACCAGGTTGCTTTGGGCTGTATCCAGTTAGGTCTTGGAAATCTTCAAGGATGGAGACTATTTGTGCAGCCTGTCCCACTGCTTGCCTGTCCTTGTGGTTGAAAAATCTTTTCCAATCAAAGCCTCTCTAGATTCAATTTATGCTCATTGTCTCTTATCCCTGCGAAGATCTTGGCTCCTGTTTCTTGATAAGTAGTTGAGGGCTGCTGTGAGGTCCCCCTGAAGCCACTGCTCCTTCTGGCTGAAACAGAGGGATCCAGAGGCCAGTTACTGGGCAGATCAGGTGTTTAAACACAGCCCCTATATATACATATATGTGTATTTGCATGTATATTTTTTTCGCTAGTGGGTTTTCACCTTGCCCAGCTGTAGAGGGGAGCAGGATGAAGCCATTGGCACTGGTTGTGTTTTGTGGCTGTGTTGATCTGTGTGACGGTCTGTGTGTTTGGATATATATGTTTTTGCACATGCCTACCGGGAATGCACACACACTCAGCCTTGTTATTGTTTGGAACTGGGGACAAAGAGCAACACCAGCCTCACCTCTGCAGGGTGGCCACATCCTACAACCTGCTCAGAAGCTGCAACCAAATGGTTTGCCCATACCCATGTTAAAAACGGCGGAATTACCTAGAATTTTTCCTTTAAATTTAATGTTTATAAATTACTGCCAACATAGGCATCTGGACCTAGTTATCCCTCATTTTTAAGAACATAAATACTTTTCCTGTATTCCCACAAACTGCAAGAAAAGACTTCATCCTGAGCTTGCTTCTGGATTAACTTTATTATTTTGTCCTTTTGAAGTGTTTTGTCATGCTTCTTAGGAAGTTTACATGTCTTTGTCCCATATTATTAATCCTTCAACTGCTCTTTACTACCTTTGCTGCATTTTTGTAGTCCTTACTTCCAAAATCCAAACGCTTTTAGCATGCTATATTCTTAGGGGGCAAATGTTGATTCTGAACTCTTATGTATTTGGATCTTCATACATGTCACATGAAAAATGAGGTTAGAAGGACACCTTTCTATTCAAAGTTGTCATCTGTGTAGGCAAAGTGGTCAAATCAAACTGCACTGGATTCCAGTTTTAACAGATTAATTTAAATCAGTAATTATATACTGAAAATAATATGCAAAGCTCTTCAAATCATTTCTGTATCTAAGGCTCACAAATTTTTCTTTGAAGTTCAGATTTTTTAATTCTTCAGGTATTTTCTACAACCTCTTTTGAATAATAAAAGCAAAAGATCCTAGAAGGTTTCTGACTCCCTCTGTGCTGAGCTCCTTTGGAAATCTGATTCTAGGTCCATGTCCAGTGTATAAGCTAAGAAAGAATTTTTCATTGCAACTGCTCAGGATAGTCTCTGAAAGCCTCTGTGCTTCTCATACCTGCTTTGGAGCTCAGATCTCACCTTGGCTTTCCTTCTAGCAACATAGATGTCTTACTGATGCAGTTGCTATCCATTCTGGACAGGGTCTCATAATTTATTTTGGTGAAAATATTTACATTTGTTTTGGTATTGATGTGAAAGTGAAGGAGAAAAAAATAAATGCTAATCCCTATATGGAGTGCAGAAACATTTAATGCTCAGAACTCATGGATAGTTATTTTGGAAAATTTGATTATTTAAATTTATTCTATTAAATAAGTGGGTTAAAATCCCTCAGTGGCCTCCAAATTAAAAATGGTTAGTCTGAAAAGGAATTACCTGCTCTCTGTTAGATTTCATTTTGTCCTGACCTACTATGGAAATCTACTGGGTTTGGCCTCTTCATTCCTTTGTATCTGTAGTAAATTTTATTAATTTACAAGTTTATTCAAGCTGGAAGTTGACTGGAGAAATAGCAACCCAAATACATGTTTCAAGGTAATAAAAGAAGTTAAACCACAGCTGTTGTTCTGTTTCAAAAGGCAGCAACCAACTAGACAGTTAGTTTGACCCAGCTATGAAACACCACTTACTTCACATCACGCAAATTAAGGGTGTGGGAGGCCTGTATAAGGATGAGTGCAGAACAAGAATGGTTTGGAAAGTGTGTTGTAGTGTGCTTTTGCAAATATGTTGCCTGTGATCTAGATTTCTTTTTGGAGTAAACAGAAAGCAAAACACCTCTCAATTATTATAATCTTTTTAGTCTTTGGACTCCATCACTTGAGCACCTGCAAGTTTCATTTTCATCTTTAATTCTGTAATTTTTGTGGATTATTATTTTAATTTGTTTTCTTTAGTCCATCTGATAAAAAATAATCCATATATATGTGGGAAAGAGTTTGAATGGACTGTACTTTTGCATTTAGTCTTAAGCTGACACATTTGAAGAATATTGGTCAGGCACCATATTGGAGTAGGTGGAAAGGTGAAACCTGTGGCTTGCTTCCTCAGGGCAGGGAATATAGCCAGACTGAATCCCACAGTCACAGCATTTACACTTAACCATTTTGGTTTTGCTGGGGTTTTTTAATTATTATTATAAGTGATGGACTTTTACAGACTAAAATTAGGCTAGACACAACTTTATCTTGCCAGTTGCCGAATTATATTTTTACACACCTGACCCCATCTGTCACATTCTTTTCCAGCATGTAACAGAACAGTTCAAAACTGAATTAAATCAGTAGATATAGCTAGTCTTTCACTCCCATTCTAGATGTCAAGAGGAAAGGCAATTCCTGAACTGTCCATCAGTTGGACAGAAAAGGACATTCAAAAACTCGTGGTGGTTTGCTCCTGAGCATTCAAGTAAAAACCAAGCTGGTCACTCCACTAGTGGTTAAATTTTCAGGTGACTGAGAAGCAAATAGTCAGTCTGTTCACATTTTACCAAGTCAGTCTAACCTGAAAGATAAAAGAAATAATAAACTTTCTTGATATTCTGATCATAAGACAAATACAATGAAAGACCAAACACATCTTATTGGCTTTCAAATTATATTTACTTGGAATTTAAAAAAATAATAATTAAAAAAAAAAATAGAAAAGGTATATCTGATGTCCATAGAGCATAACCTTAGGAAAAGGGAAAGAAGGGAAAGGGAAAAGGAAGCATAGGAAAGCATAGCAAATAAATTCCAATAAACCAGCTGAATGAGGAAGCTGCTTTTAAACCAGATAAAAGATTTTCTCTGGCTTGCAAGTAAAATTAAGTTCAGTAGAATCAAAATCAAATGGAGCTATTTGAATAACAAGTGTAATTGCTTCATACAGAAAATCAGATTTTTCACAGAATTTTTGTGAAGGTGATATATATGAAAAATTACTCCCAGTGCTTAGCAGCCTGAGTATTTAAATGTGCAGAATTTCTGTGTCCATAAGGAGACACCAAGTGCACAAATATCTCATCTACATATGATTTACAGACACTATAAAAGACATAATAAAAAAAAAAAAAAAGATAGATG